>VZRE01016790.1:0-44899 GCA_013396775.1 Cephalopterus ornatus
CGAAGCCTAGCCATGATGATGATGGTCCTGTGGCCACCCCTCCCAGGCAGGAATTCCAGCTCACTGGTCACTCTGCTGGCCTCACTGGCTAGTTCCAGAGGGCATGGTGTAGGCATATTCCCAGGCTGCCCTTTTGGTTGACAACTGCTCTGGGGCTGCCCATGAGGCTGCTGGGTCTGCCGTGTGGGGTCCATGAGCCCTTCCCACACACACACGAGTTGGTTCCAACCCAGTAATTAAATAACCCAGTGCCTCACAGGAGAGACCTATGATTCCATTTGCGATGTTAGCAGAATTGACTTGGAATGAGAAAGTTTTGATTTTGGGATCTGAGGGGAAGTAAGAGAAAGACAACTGAATTGAGGAAGAAAGAAGCATTGGCAATAACTGAGATGGCATGAACCAAGTGATCAGCAGAACCAAGTAAAACAAATTCAGAGACGGTTTGAAAAGCCCAAAAGTAGAGAAAATAAGCAACAGGAAGCATCAAGTCACAGCCTTGAGTGAATGAGAAAGGCTTCATATGTTGCCTAATCTGGAATAAGACATGACAAAAGGCTCAAGTGAAAAATAAGGAATTTCATTTTATAAACGTAAGATTTTATAAATAATTTTATAAAAGTTTATAAGGTGTGAGGAAAGAGTATTACCTGATAAACTATGAGCAGAACTAAATATATGACCCAAGAGTAAAAATATGTTCCTCCAGAAATACCAAAAAGATTAGGCAATCACAAGCTACTGTTAAAAACCAGACCTCAGTATTCAAATCAGACTGCCCTTAACAAATGGACATGTTTATCAAACAGAAAGTACTATATTCAGAAAGTACAATGTCAGAAGGAGAAACTGTATTTTGTAACTACAATATAAAGCTTCATTAATGTGATCTCTCTCACTCTGTTTGTAATTACATCTTTCATTGGATTGCATGATGCTGAGGTCTGCTTTTATTTTTTAGCTTTGATCTAGACATATTATTTTCCATGCTTCAATATGATTTTTGTAATTTTTATTACTGGCCTATCCAAACAGAGGATTCACATTGTTCAGACTGACCACTTAAAAAAGAAACCCATTACTTTTGAAAGATCAACAAGCGAATATAGAAAAAAAGTAGGTTTTCAAATATAATACATGATTTTGTTGGTATAGGAGATTGACACAGTCTAGTATTTTCTCTATCAAATGGTCACTTAATACTTTAAATTCTTCCTCTCTGGCATTCTTCATTCTCTCTTATCTCCACCTATTATTGTATCACTGGAAAACCTAATTTAAGACTTCTGAAAGACTGTGAAATATATAACAACGTTAGAAGCCGTTTTACAGACCACATGTGAATTGTTGTTTTGTGGTACCTCTAACATTTGTGAAAATAATCATGATTCTCTTCTTGCTCTCTGGATTCAAACATGTCTCATCTTGATGAAGATTGCTGTAATAAACTAAGCTGTGTAAGGGAACATGTCAAAGTGTTTTATTTAAAAAATAAAAAAATAAAAAATGGGAGATGAATTGGTCGTGATTGTCAGTCCTTTTCAAACTTTTTTTTTATATTGTTATTAAGAGCTGGCTAGTATCAAATCATAAAAAACCAAAAAGAACTACATAAATCATGGAAACATCTTGTAAGGCCTGAAGCCTAAGCTTTTTTTCATCAGGGGAACATTCTCAGCATTGCCTTATGCTTTCTCCTTGGCATGATGGATGTTTCAGCATTGCATAGTAAATGTCACCCTGTAGGTTAAAGATATGGGTCTGAGTCTCCTTCAGAGAAAGGAATTTAAATTTTTTATACCTCCCTCTGCAGTGCTTAATAAGAAACAAAATAACCATCCTCCTGTAGCTAGGCTTTGTGCAACCATGATCTACTGGGCCCTATGCAGAAAATGTTTTTGTTCATATCCTAGGTTAGGTTAGGTGTGAAGCAGATGTTTAACCATCAAAACAGAGTTGTTTCTTGACATGTCCAGAAAAAAATCCACCTCAGTTACTAACGATCTCTGCACTGAAACTGTTTCCTGCAGACTAGCTAGCAACTAACTGGTAAGGGTAGTCCTCAGCACCACAGTTTTGGATACAGACACTAAAATGATCGTTGATGGAGGAGTGACTTAGAACCACTTGGCACTCCAGAAACATACTCTGTTTTTTAAATAGCTGTAAAGTATATACGTCTTGCAATATGAAGTCCATATATTTATGGCTATGAAAACTATGATTTACATGTTTGCATTTTCTCATTTGTTTCTTAGTTCAGCATATGTGGAATAGACAAAAACAACCCTGAGTCACTGTATGGCATCAATACTCTTTAGTCAAAAGGAGACCATTTTGGCTCACCTCAGAGAAATGTTGCCTAGGAGTCGTAGGCATCTTCATTCAATTCATGAGTAATAACAACAAGCCTGCGCACACACACCGGAGTTAAATCTCCAGATGGGAAGGATGAAGGCTTCACTAATTAGTTAAGTCTGCTCTTGTATCAGTCCATCACTTGGCAGATGTACAATGCTCTACTCTAAGCTGTTCTGCAGAATTTACTGTTTCTGCAGTTGGTTATTTACCAGACAGTCTTCATTATCTTTGCTTGGTGGATACAGGAATATTTTCAGGCCCTACCTACTGAGGCAATCATCACACAGACTAATTACATTGACCAGTCACCTCAGACCTGGAGAACTTAAGCTGATGATTCTGTCTTTAATCCTAAATCAAAAAAGTATCTTGCAATTCGTATAATAAATATCAGTTACATAAACCTCATTATTGCATACATCAAAGTAATTTAATTCTGTGCTAATGTAAGCAATCGGTTCACCTTCAGATCAAGCCACTTATTATCACTACACTTTGACTTCAGGTAGGCAAAAAAATTTCCATCTTTGTTAAAAATGAAACAATCATTCCTTTCTTTAGTTCAACAGAAGCATATTGTGTTGTTTGGTAGCAGTCCTGTTAAGTCTGGATTTAGTTCTCATCTGTAATTATATTTAGATTTTTTTTCAGTTCTTTTTTAATATCGGTAGTAAACACTTACTGAATCAGCAAGTGAGATTGTCATCACAGTACTTGAGTCTGGACTATCAAAAGAGGAAACAAATTCTAGTATTTATCCTATCCTGTCTTTATACTTTTTAAAAAGATTCAAAATACATATCTGAAAAAGAAGTAAGCCAATAAAGATAAAAATGTTATTTTCTATTTTCCTCTTTGGATTTGTCCATTGGCAAATCAAAAATCTTTTAGAATCTGAACCTCCAGCATCACAAAACAGTTACCCTAACCTTATCAGACACTATTCCATAGAGTATGTATTTCTATATTGCATCAATCTCTTGTTCGTGGGATAAAATATATTTTTAAGTCAGAAAGCAGTAGTGGCTGGAAACACTTAAACTAGTGCTGTAATTAGAACATGACTGGATGCAGGAATAGCTCTTACAGCTATGCCAGCACTTGCCAGAAAATATAGTACACAATAGTATATGACATACTAGAGCTTCCCCTGTATAAACTAAACAGTGTGAGATGTTGAGTGCCACTCTCTCTAAGCAGGTCTTGGAAAATGTTTACTTCCATTGATCTAAGTGCACTAATAAAGAGAAACATACTCTGGCTCTGCATCTTCTGCTAAAATATTCTCAAACACTGGATTCTAAAGGATACCATCTTGATTACACAAATCCCCATGCACTTAAAATACATTTGTTTACAACCAATCGGTCTTCCTCTATGTTTTATAAAAGCAGAAAATAACACTGATTATGAAGAATTTCAGCAGCCAAGTTCAATCCTCAATAAACAACTATGAACCTATTGGGGTATCCTATAGAGCTGTATGTATTTTTTATTATTTCACTGTTATTTCATTACTTTATTTTGCTTAAGATGAGTCTTTTTGTTCTTCAGTTGGAATGAGGTTCATAGTTACAACATGGGGTAAAGCACCTCTGGTGACAGATGGTTGATTAAAATCATGGACACAAATTAAGTAAGAAAAAAGTTAGACAGCTGAAAGAGGCAATTAAAATGACAGCTTGCTCAAGAAAGCAGAAGGGAGGTCATTTTTGCCCTTAAGAAATGTATTAAACCATGCTACAGTGATCAAGATTACCAACTGCTCAATGGTTAGTGACAGAAAATCCTCTTCGAATGTCCGTATTTTTCAACAAAATCAGTTCTCAAATTTGATTCCAGGTATGCACTGTTCTTTTTTCCAAACATAGAGGAGTAGCTCAATCATACAAGTCCTAGAGTGCTTGTTACAACTGTGATGTATTTTAAGTTAATACTTAAGACTTAAGTATTCGAAGGGTACTGTGGTGATCCTGGTATCTATTTTTCACAGAACAAAATAACAACTTAAAGAACATCTTCAGAGGCAGTCTTAGATGATTATAATTCCAATGAACATTCTGGGAATGTACCAACAAAATGTCTTCTAATGTAATTTCATTTTCCCTTCTAGAAACATGAATAATAAGAAGGCTCCAGAAACCAAAATATATTTTGCTTGAAAGTAGGAAAAAAAATTAGCAATAGAAATAACTAGGGTCAATCTAGGTATATTACTACTATACGTTACTGATGTGTATTTTATCTCATTTCTTTTACTATGACATTGATTTTTACAATTTTGGGTTTTTCACAGAATCACAGAATTGCAGAATGTTTGAGGGTTGGAAGGCATCCCTGGAAGTTATCTGGTACAATGCTTCTGCTCAAGAAGGGCCACCTAGAGCCAGTTGCTCAGGACCATGTCCAGATGGCTCTGGAATGTCTCCAAGACACCACAACCTCTCTGGACAACTTTTGCCAGTGCTCAGTCACCCCTACAATGAGAAAGTGTTTCCTGATGTTCAGAAAGAACCTCCTGTGTTTCAGTTTTTGCCCATTACCTCTTATCTCATTGCTGGGCACCACTGAAAAGGCTTCGTCATCTTTGCACACTGTCTTCGTAATTTTGTAGATGTTGGAGAGACCTCCACAGAGCTTTCTCTTTCTTTCCTAGAATCTCTTTTGTTAGTCTCTCCTCATGAGAGATGCTCCAAGGCTTTCATTACTTTAGTGGCCCTTCTCTGGGCACTCTGCACAGTATGCTCTTGTACTGAGGACCACAGAAGTGAACGCAGCATTCCTGCAGAATGCTAAGTCCACTTAGCACTGGTGAGGCACTATGTGTCCTTGTCAGTGCGGAGTAAAGAAGGGTCACCTCCCTTGATCTGCTTGCAACTCCCCTTCAAACGCAGCTGAAGATACCTGCTTTGCCATAAGGGCGCATTGATGGCCCATGTTCAATCAACATGCCCTCTTTTGCAGAGCTGCTTTCCAGTCATTTAGCCCCTAGCCTGTTCTGGTGCATGGGGTTTGTTTCTCTACAGGTGCTGGACTTCACACTTCCCTTAAATAAAATACAATTCCTCTAAACAATTAAATTACACACATTTTATTAAAAAAATAAAAATAAAAATTAAAAGACCCCTGAAACCTACATGGTGCTGCCAGACTGATTCAGTCAGAGTGAAGCAAAATGGTAATGAGTACTTGGGCTAATTCATTAAACCAATCAGTCTGACCCCATCCAGTAAATACTTCTTATTCCGGATACCCTCTGATTTCAGCACTCAATATCTTTCGTCACTCATGGAAGTAAGGAAATTAGTTCCTTTCCGAGATACAGGTCTTAAATTTAAGTCTATTTTTGAGCTTCCCATGTCCAACAAATGTTAATAGTACTCATATCTACTGAAAAGACTTTTTGTAACTGTGAAAAGAAACA
Source organism: Cephalopterus ornatus (assembly GCA_013396775.1). Lineage (NCBI taxonomy): Eukaryota > Metazoa > Chordata > Aves > Passeriformes > Cotingidae > Cephalopterus > Cephalopterus ornatus. Next base: position 5,786 of record VZRE01016790.1, read on the forward strand.
ATGGACCGGTTTTCAGAGATCAACTCCTACACCTCTGAAATTCTTGTTTCCACTTTTAAGGTGGGGTGTCCTTCATTTCATGGGTCTCTTAAATATTTCACCCTTTATCTATGTTTGTTGCACTTTTCCTGTACTCAGGTGCAGCAAATTGACATGACCCAGTTCAAATGTATTTCTAGTTAGAGTACAAAAATTAAACTGCTCTCCAGTGAGCATTTCCATCAATCTTTATCCAAAACATTGATTGGATAAAAGATTGCTGAAAGGTGTATGTGAACAGACAGAGAAATTCAGATATTGTAGAAAAAAACTTTTTCCTTACTACAAAAAATGTAGATGGGGAGGCTGTGAAAAAGGTATCAAATTCAGCCTCCTAAGCAGAAAGCTGAGCTGGTATTAATCATCAGTTTATTTTTCAAAATACCAAACATTTAAACAGGCATAACACCTCCCCAGCAATTCATCAGTTTAACGTGCTGTTCCCTAAAAAAGCTCAGTGCTACACTACAGTAGCATAGCAATAGGCACTTAAGTGAAAAATGCTTTCATTCCCCCTTTTACCACCAGAAAAAAATCAAGACGAATAGGGTATACTACAAATAGGAAAGACCCACTTATACTCTTACCATTGGTTGTGGGGGTTTATGTAAAGCCCTCTCTTGTGAGGAATTAAAAGATAAAAATAAGGGCATGCCTCAAAACAGATAAGGGACAATGGAGCTGATAATCTCTGAATTCAAACTTGTAAAGCTAGCATGAATTCTCAGGGCTAATACAGGTACGAATCAAAATAATGGATTTGGCAACAGAAACAGCACCAGCTCAAGTCACATCATTTATCGATATAATCTGTCGCCATTTGTGCAACATCTCATTATTAATATGGTGTCATTTGAAATTCAATATGGGAAAAAAGCTGCCAAGTACTTCAAAAGTGAAACCACACAGCCTGTGTGAAACACCATCTAACTATTACAATTAGAGACACCCTAACAATAACATAACAATCTGTTCACAATGTAGGTTAGCTGTCAAGACATGCACAGCACCAGGGCTTGAACTAATCCCTGCTATGAATAGAAAGACTGTCTCACTATACATACAAATATTCTAAGTTAGAATTTTTTGTAGCCTGAAACACAGTCAGTGTAGACTGTCCATAAAAAAAAGCAGATTCAACATCACTTGCCCGGTATCCCGCTGCCCAAAACTGATGCTGACAAAACACATCACCTCAAAGCAGCACATGTGAGAAGGCAAAGGAAAGGCAGTGGACCCCCCACTTTTCCTGGACATGAAGGGCAGTGCTGTGACTGTGCTCACCAGATCTTTCACACAGCAAGAAGAACATGTCAGACTGAAACACTTCAGTGTTCAACCTTCCTCTATTGCCTCTTGCTCCCTGGAATAAACCAAAGAGCAAGCAGGTGCCCATGCATCATATCTGTATCTTTCAAGTCTCTGAATTTTTAGCATGTTTTAGAGCACTTCAAATAAAATCCAATGGGTTTTAGAGTACTTCAGAAATTATTGTGTTTCAAGCAATAAGCAATATTCAATCACCATGGCAACACAACTACTGAGAGTGTATCTGAAGTGTCCACAAAAGTAACTACCAGGAAGGCATGCACTGTGTCTTTGTAGCACAGGTCTAAGAAAGACCGATTTAAATAAGTAAATTCATGTAAAAAAAAATCATTAAAACTTTTGTTTTTATTTGCACAGCTACCCCTCCTCAAGGTGTTACAGAAAGACCAAATTACCCAATGAGTTCACTTCATGTAAAGAGTCAGATGTTTGTTTGATGATACCAAAAAATAATCTGGTCATACAAGTAACAAACTGCATTCTGGAGCATACTTTACACTTAGGCATATCTTTGTGCACATATTTGTATTAAAAACAATATTTCAAGTAGAACTGCATAGAAATTATTTAGCTTTGACCCATTTAAGATTGATGAAGGGAACAAATGGTAACTGTGAAAGCAGAGAGAAGTGTTTCATACAGAAATCGCAAAAGATGGGAAAACAAATAGAATGATACAAAGTTACAGAAGGTGACAAACAAAATTCATCAAAAATCTAATAAACATTAGGTTGATTTTGATCAAAGTTCAAAATTCTTTTTTGGAAACTCATATTATCAGAAATAAGACTACTAAAAATATGACATTTTAGAAACACATTTTCAGATTTCATCTTTTGTAAGTCTTGCTTTTCTGAGGCAGGATACAGCACAGACATTATGTTGTAAAGAGTTTTGGCAGAGTATTGCTGAATTTAAATTATCCAGTGTAATAGCTTCCTTATTTGTTTCAAGTTAAATGTTGGTACGACATTTCTGAACTTTTCAGCATCCTTATGGCATGTAAATTAGACTCTGTCAATGATTCATTCATTTGTGCCTGTGATACATTAATTCTACTGTGCTGCATTTTGCATTTATATTTCATGCTCTCACTTCTTTCCTCCATCTTTTCTCCTGTGGTTTATTTTAACAAATAACTTTTTTCTAATGGCTAAGTATTTTTTATTCAGTGTTTCTGAAGAGGACTCAAGGATTTAATAATTTGTAAGAGATGTCCTTTGTTTTTTTATTCTCTATGCCAATTTTTATGACTGTGCTGTGTGGACTTCTTTTTTTTTGAGTTTAAATTAACTTTTTAAAATTAACTAAAGTTAACTAAAGTCAATTTTTTCATTATTTTTTGCATTTTTGATATTCAATTTTATTAGTCTTTTTTTACTCTCTAGTCATATGATAGTTCTAAATTCTGCAAATTGCTGAGCAAGTTCTGGGAGATAAATGATGTTTAATTTCTTTTTATTTATGGAGTATGTGATACCCATTAAGTCATGCAATGTTTCATTCAAATTAAGTTAATGGAAATAGAGATCAACTTTTTAAAGCAATTCCCCAACTTCTGATCTCCATTACAGTTATTACTTTGGCAAACACATTAAAGGCTACATTCATAAAATGTATGCTCTATCTTGCAGTTAATTTTTAGTAGTGCCCCAAATGCAAGAATTGTTATCCCATGGACAGCTCCAAAGTGTAATTGATTAAACAGCATGATAGATAGTTTTAATGCTTTTTGCTTTAATAGTTGGGTTTAAATGACGGCAAAGCCCTCAGAGTGATCAATTTAGGTGTGGCAGCTTCTAATAAATGTACTTAGCATAATAGATTGTCTGTGTGACTCAACTAATTAATGAATTGATTGTAAAATGCTAAAACAGCAATGCAACTTTTTTAAATGGAATTACTTTTTCTCTTTCCATTTAACAGATTTTATTTAATGGACTGTGCCCATCTTGGCTGGGGCCCATAATGTAGATCAGTTTAGTGACTTCCATTTTGCCCTTGTTGGGATCGTATCCACCTCCCAAGCAATCTCTGTCGTCATCTGTGAGCACTAGCATCAGACAATATGTGTTGGGTTACTCACCAGAGAACAAAAGAATGACATTATACTTTGTCTGTTTAGAAACACAAGGTGAGAAAAAACTTTCAGTCTTTCCTGCACTCCTCTGAAAAAAGCCAGCTATAGAGCAGACTATAAAATCCCTGAAGCAGAAGTCCTCTTTCACAAACTGTGAAGCAATAGCAGATTTTTGTGTATAATAAATAATAAATCAATAATAAATAAGAATTGTGACCTAACTTGGGTTCATAGTAACTGGAAGTCATGCAGTGTGCTGGGAATAGATTTGGGAAAATTAAGTGACTGAGGATAGAATAAACTGAACAGAAGTATGGTACAAGGAACTCATTTTCCATCTGGTGAGGAACACTTGAGACATCTCACTCAGCACTGCCCAGAAAACATATTTTGCTGTACACCTGACATACTTTGTCAGCAAGTCTTTCCCAACAAGACCTAATTAACACCAAGGTCACCTCTGAAAAATAAATTTTTAGGCTGTCTAGTGACTCTGGCAAATATGTCCATGTTTAAAATTCAGTCCCTTCTCTGTACTGTCCTCATCAGTGACACTGAAGCACATTACAGCATGCCTGGAAATGGTTGAGCATGACCAAAGTGGTCACAAGCTTGCTGTCTAGACTATGCGAACATAAAAAGCTTAAAGTGGCGGTCAGGAGCTCTGACTCCATTACCTCACAACGGTTACGACCATCCTCATTTTATTCACAGTTAGAAAATGAAAGGGGAAACAAGACATTGGAATATTTAACAGTGTTTGGTTTGTTGCCTCCACAGGAAACTTTCCCTACTTAACAGACATTACTTTTGTTAAATATCTGCTACTCACTCTGTGATTACTCAAGGAAAATAGTGACCAGGATTTGTCCATAAAATAAAAAAAAAAAGGAAAGAAAAAATCACAAAAGTCTAAAATACCACAATAGCTCAATTACATTTTTTTTTTGATGGGCATAACAATACCATCTATTTCAAACAGCAATCTTGTCAGATATTTTGCTGGTAAAATTTAAATAGTTAAATTTTAGTGGCATTCTGGCTATTCAGTGATGACTTTCAACACTAGAGCCTAAGACAATGCAATGGACAAAATATCAAAGGAGTCCAAACAAATTGCAGCAAAGCTCAAGCTGAAATAGTTAATACAATTTAAAGAGCAAACGAAAGTATTGAAATTACATTGAACTATATGACCTGAGTCTATTGATGATGAATCTAAGTTTTTTAAATCTCTCTATTTGCCAAACAAGGAGAAGCAGCTTCACAATAAAAACAGAAAAGGATCTTAATTGTGTGAAAGCAGGCAGTAGTACTTTCAGCCAGTGTATTTATTACACTTTTATGACAACAATTTAAGGTACTTCACTGTTTATTTTGAAGTGAAAGTAACTGCCCATTTTTTCATTACCTAAACTTCTTTACCCAAAGCAAAAGCATGGGGGAGTGTTCTTGTGTTAGGTCAGGATAGCAGCCCTGAAATTGTGGGTTATATTGCCACAACACTGAAAAAACAGAATCCTAAAGGTGGACCCACTTACAAACGGTTAATATGATCGTTAGCATCCACTAGTGCCGAAACATCAATGTGAACAGCATTGTGGTATAGGAAAGGATGGGATTCCATACACTGTCAATGTAATGATCAGACTTATAGAAGCAAGAGAACATTTCAGCAAGAGGGATGCAAAAGAAAATCTTAGATTTTTAAGGATTTCTTTCATTCTTGTGAATGCTCTTTCTTTGTAAACATTTTGCTGTCAAAAGGAAGTATAGAAGAAGAGAAGCAAGAAATGAGATCTATACCTTTATTTGGTTCGTGTGGCAGCGTTCTAGTAGCAGGGGAGCTACAGTGGTGGCTCGTCTGAGAAGCTGCCAGAAGTTTCCCCTGTGTCTGACAGAGCCCATGCCAGCTGGCTCCAAGACATTGCCCAAGGCCAAGCCCATCAGCAATGGTAGTGATACTTCTGTAATAACATATTTATAAAGAAAAAAAAGTTACTGTGCAGAAGTAATTGTGGCCAGAGTGAGGATATGGGATAGGAACAGCTGTGCCGACACCAGGGTCAGTGAGGAAGGAGGGAAAGGAGGTTCTTCAGGTTCCAGAGCTGAGATTCCCCTGCAGCACATGATGTAGACCATGGTGAGGTAGGCTGTGCCCCTGCAGCCCATGAAGATCCATGGGGGAGCAGAGATCCACACCGGAGCAGGTGGATGCCTGAAAGAAGTCTGTGACTCCATGGGAAGCTGGATCAGACTCCTGAGCTATATACCAGTGGAGAGAGGAACCCACACTAGAGCAGGTTTGCTGGCAAGATTTGTGTCCCCCTAGAGGACCTACACTGGAGAAGCCAGCTCCTGAAAGACTTCACCCAGTGGTAGAGACTCCCACAGGAGCAGTTCATGAACAACTGCAGCCTTTGGGAAGGACTCACATTGGAGAAGTTTGTTGAAGACTGTCTCCCATGGGAGGACCCGACACTGGAGCAGTGGAAGGACTCCTCTCCTCCAGTAGGAAGACGCAGCAGAAACAACATGGGATGAACTGACCATAATCCTCCCTGTCTCCCTGGGCCAGTTGTGGGGAGGAGGTAAAGAATTGGGAAAAAAGTTAAGCCCAGAAAACAGGGAGATAGGGGGAGGAAAGTGTTTTTAGGGTTTGTTTTCCTTCTCATTATCCTGCTCCAATTTTGATTGGTAATAAATTCAATTAATTTCCCTAAGTCAAGTCCAGTTTGCTCACTGATGAGTGATCTCTCCCAACCTTTATCTCAACTCACGAACCTTTCATTATATTTTCACTCCCTTGCCCAGCTGAGTAAGGGAGTGATAGACTTGCTTTGGTGTGTACCTGGCATCTGGCCAGGGTCAACCCAGTACAATACCTAAGAAAAACAGTATGTGAGTTCTGAGGTGGATGTAAGGAAAGATGCATGCAAAGAAGGGTTTGGGAGTAAAGAAAATAACAGAGCTAAGAAAGAGGTGAGGGAATGCTTTGTGGGTTCTTAAAGAAAACAAGAAAAAATATTTATTTCAGTCACTGGAGACTCCACATTTAAGATGGTGCTGTATACAATCACTAGCATTTTTCCAACAGCATTTGCAAGGCACCAAAGAAAGAACAGGGAACAGCCATAGCAAAAGTGATAGTACAAGCCACACACATAAACTAGAAATCAGCTTTCTAGGGGAAAAAAAAAGAAACATGAATATGTTCATGATTCTGTACTGTTATGGTGGTGAGGCACTGAAACAGTTGCCCAGAGAAGTTGTGGATGCCACATTCCTGGAAGTGTTCATGGCCAGGTTGGATGGGGCTTTGAGCAACCTTGTCTAGTGGGAGGTACCACAGCCCATGGCAGGGTGGTTGGAACTACATGATCTTTGAGGTCCCTTCCAACACAAACCAATATATGCTTCTGTGAATGCTTTACCTATTATATTACATATAAGATATTCTATAATAATTATTATTATTTTCATTATTGCCAATACTACTCTAATGTTCTAGTGTATATTATTATATTTAATTCTAACAGGATTCTAACTTATATTTTTCTCTGAATAATTATTTGTCCCCTTAAATTAATTTTAAAGCATTTTAAAAATTCTTGGGTTGAATAAACAGGTTTTTTTATGTTTTCTTTGTTCAGACTTAGACCCCTTTTCACTTACAATGCTTCTCTTTTTTTCCAGGCCTCAAGGTCTGTATGATATCCTTGGACGTCAGTGAAGAGATTTTCATTTACTACAGTAAGGAATTAGGGAATACAAAGAGTTATAAAGGAATCAACGTGATTTTTCTTGTTCTTACCATTGTGAGTCTCCTGAGAAAGAGCATGTATTATGAAAATATGAAAGTGTACCTTAAATTTCCTAGCTATTTTAAGTACTTGACAGTAAAAGATAAAATTGTCTGTAGGGAAATACATAAAAACTGTGTAAAGCTTCAGACTTGTAAATGTATTTACTTCATGACCCTCTGCTTATTATTTTATTACTGGGAGTATAGAAAGTGTTCCTGTTTTATGGCTCTATTGAAGTTTAAGAAATTTAAACAAATTGTACTTTTTCCTTTCTATGACCATATAATTTATCAAGCCAGGGCCCTGTTCAGTTTATTACATTATTTTTCCATGCATGAAAATCCATTTGCTGCTCTGCTCCTTATTGAAAATGGTAATTTCCTGGGTGGATGCACATCTGTTATCATATCAGAGTCCAGTGTGATGAGCCTGAGTGCAAAACCTCTTTCTCAATGATACTGTAGCAATGGTATTACTCTGTTTCTTCCTAGTTTAATGAAACAAACCCAAGAAAAATAAATAAAAACAAAAACAAACAAACAAACAAAAATTACTTAATGAGTCAGATATATACACACTACCTAGCAGGACAATACAGTAACAGAATTACAGAGGCTCAATCCATCATAATTTTGTGGCTGACATCATGAGCAGAAATTTCCTAGAACCAGAGAGAAAACAAAAAAAGAAAATTAAGCTCTTTTTTATTTTAAAAATTTGTTTCTCTGCATATGTGTTAGGAGGACAAAATAAAAACAAAACAAAACAAAAAAAAGTTTTTAAAATGTTATACCTTTAATAAAACATTTGTGTGAGGTGAGTACCTTTCAGAGCAGAAATCATAGAATCACAGAATATCTTGTGCTGGAAGAAACCCAATGAGGATCATCAAGTCCAGATCCTGGCCCTTCAGGACAGCCCCAAGAATCACACCATGTGCCTGAGAGCTTTTTCCAAATGCTTCTTTAACTCTGTCAGACTTGGTGCTGTGACCACTTTCCTGTGGAGCCTGTTCCAGCACCCAACCCTCCTCTTGATCCTATTATCTAACCTAAACCTGCCCTGACACAGCTTCATGCTGTTCTCTTGGGTCCTGTCACTGATCACCAGAGAGAAAAGTGCCTGCATCTCCACTTATCCTCATGAGGATGTTGAAGACCTCAATGAGGTCTCTCCTCAATCTCCTCTTCTTCAGGTTGAACCAAGTGACCTCAGCTGCTCCTCACACGGCTTCCCCTCAAGGCCCTTCACCATCTTTGTGGTCCTCCTTTGGACACTTTCTGATAGCTTTATGTCCTTCTTATTATATTATGGGGCACAAAACTGGACAGAGGTATCCATTAAAAAGAAAAAAGTTTATTCTTTCTGAAGTCAAGAAAGCTTCCAGATTAAGCAAAATAAATGCATTTTTATTTGTAGCACTGCATGAAGTGTCAATCCAATCTATATTTTATTCTCATAGACTTTACTATTCAGTGAGAACCAATATAGTCAAAAACAAAGTAACCTTCCATAACTTTCAGGGAATTTTTAAAGGAGAACACTGACACCAAAAAGGATTTTCATTCTCTTGTATTTCCTTCCATTTCTTCAGAAAGTCAGAAAGAGAGGAGAGCCACTTCAAAAGTTTTCTGTACAAAGCCATATTTTGGACAGAATATGAAGCTCACAAGTATGTAACAAGTCATGGGGATGGATGATAGTATCTAGAAAACAGAAGGTTAACAATTGCAGCTCATGATCTTGCAGCCCTGCAGTTGCTTTCAGCAACCCACCAATAAGTCTTAATAAGACAGCAAGCATCCCATAGGGAAATATAGAGAAGAATAATTGACAGCACAAACCTGCTTCTATATGGAAGAGGAACACTTACCTGTATCCAGGAGAACATCTGAAAGTATGGGAGCTAGAATACTGTGTCCCCAGAGTGCAAACAAGTAACTCTCATTTTCTCTTTGATATTGGGTAGCAGTAATTTCCTGTGTGAATATAGAATACATTTTTAATTACTGCAAACATTTTTTACACCAGGTTAAACATTAGCTTGCTAACAAGTACATATATGTCAATAATTTTGAACCTAGAGTTTATTCTAATGCTGAATCTTTTTTTTTCAGAATAAGGTAAACTTGTTCTATATGATAACACTGTTTTTCATCCTATAGCAGAAGAATGGGGAACCCAAAATGAGCTTGAAAAATTTTATTTTACACTATATTAGGAGACTGTGGATGAACTTTTCCAAAGCATGTGAAACCATGAAATATCAAGTTGTAATGCTAACATGATGCAAAGTATCCTCTGCGAAGTATACTGCTCCTGGTTTTATTAAGGTTAATATCTAAAAAGTTACTTCCAATACATGTTGTTTATTGTTTCTCTGACATGGACTCAGCCCAGCTTCTTCAAAAAATAACCCTACTAAGAGAATCACAATACCTCTTGCATCCTCTGATGAAGTTTTCAGTTGAAGCAGAAAATTAAATTCTTCAAAACAATGTTTCCAAATAAAGATAGAATATTATCTATTCTTTAACACTTAGAAACACGTAACTTTGACCTTTATATGTTCTCTGATTGAAATTGTAAATTTATAAGTAAATTTATAAGTAGCCAGGTCAATAATAATTTTCTTTTATTAGTATGTATTTTCTCAATATCCTTGCAATTGGTTTTCATTTCACTGCCTGTAAATATACTCCTGCAAATCCATAACACTTTCTACCAAAAGGCATGAATTCAGGTCATTCTTAGGACAATATTTTTATTAGTCTTATCATAGCTAGAAAAGCAAAAAATTTAGCACAGGTGCTTTTACTCTGTGTTTCAACACATTGTCTACTTCTGTCAAGGAAAAGTACAGATGACAGTAGTATCTGAAGATTTTATTGAAAGATTAATGGGCCCATCTGTCAGTATGCTTGTTTCCTAGTCAAATGCTATCTTGAGTATTGGTATCTACAAAACATCTTAATATATTGAAGTTTTTCTCCACTGTATACCAAAGGGAAAGGAAAGAATCCTAAGAAAAATAACTTTTGACATCAAGCAATCAATACAAGGAAAAAAATAAATAGATTTCCAGTATTGTTTTTTAAATCTGGAAGAAAATAGTAGAAGAAATCTGAGGAAGTTAAAACATAGGGTTAAGACCTTTTACTTCAGGAGTGTTTGAATTGCAGAAAAGGACTTTCAGGAAGAGAGAGTGGAAACCATAAAAGCTGATGCAGTAGTCTCTGTGCTGCATCGAGAGAGCTGAGGCCTTGTGGCTGCTCAGCTGCTCCCACTCCACTCCATGGACAGAGCTGAGACCTGCTCTGTTCCATTCCTTAGGGGCCAGAGGCAGCAGGAATACAGAGAGCATTTTAGAAATCAGCATCTTCAAACAAACATGAGGCAATGATTGGTGTAGTATTTTCACTGGTTCCATGTGACTGTGCAGTGACTTCCCTGCAGATCGTCTGAAAGACAGTGAGAACTGGGAGCCTAATTCCTTTTTTTACCCTCCACAAGTTCCCTGTCTTGCACCGCACTGTGTTATTATTACACCAAAAAAAAAAAAAAAATTCAGATTGTTCTCTACAAATATGTAAATTCCACAGAATTTCAAGGAAAAAATAGTGTAAAAATAAAATAGAATTGTTATCAACATGCTGTTTCTACCATAATAATATTTCTAGTGTAATTATGTTAAAGTAAGTTTCAAATGTACAAATCACAATAACAAATGTTCAAACACTCTAGTCTAATCCCGTATGATACTGGTGTTATAAACAAGTAAACTACGCAATTTCCAAGGTATACATTTTAAGCTCTGATTATAGGAAATTATTTTTAAAATCACTTAATTAAGAAGGGAGGAGAAAAAAAAGAGCTAGTTTAAATTTTCCCTTCTAATACACATGCAAGTCCTTGCTGAATGAGCAGGTACACTACCCAACTCCTGACATATGAGGCTGACGAGCTCCTCTCAATTGAACAATTGAATGCAAACTAGCTCCTGAGAAAGACCAGTGGCTTACTGAATTACCAGCTATGGCACAAAAATTCTCCAGTAAATAGTGTACAACACAGCTGAGACAAGGAGAAAGATATCTATCATCCCAGTGTTCAATTTGGGCTAGAAATTTATAAAGTCTGTCTCCATAACTCTTCATTTAATACCACTGGAAAATGGTAGCAATCTCCAGAGATATACTCAGAGCTTGTAAGTCCAGCTTTGTTGCTCCAATGTGCTGCCTCGAGGAGCCTCTCTCTCTTCATTGACAGCAGGGGGAAATGAGACAACCTAATCTACAAGCTTAGATGCCTACAAGAGAGAATCCTCAAAACCATAAAAATGAAAAATGAAGCTACTTTGGTCTCTCTTTCCTTGTAGATATATTCCAATCTTGCCATCAGTGAACTCTCTCCCCCTTTGAACCAACTTCCTTCCAAAGTTCTACTGGCACATTTTTTTTTTGTCCAAACAGTATTTACCCGAGGGTCGCTTTTCTTGTCAAATAAAACATAACTTGCCTTCATCTACAACTTCACTGGAGTTTTGATATCTATGCAGCTAGTTTTCAAGTTACACTTTTATTAACTGAAAAAAACCCAAGGCTCAGGAAAGGTTGGGGTTTTCCCATCATCATGTTTATTATACAGGCTTAAACGTTAAAGGGGTATCACAAGCATTTCATTTTGATCACGTACTCTTGGGTGTGAACTTTAGGTAACGCATAGGTATAGGACTGAGTCCTAGCAAACCAATTGCAATTTAGACAATGAACGGTTTTCAGTAACTTTAAAGAAATTTAATCGTTTGGAATACAACTGGTTTTATGCCTTACTACCCAGTCTCTAATATTTTTCTGGAATGCTTCAGAGAGTGAAGAAAGTTTGCAATTTAGAAAGCTTTTCATTATTAGTTCGGACCATTTAATGTTATTTTGGGACTATGTGCTCTGGAATCCAACATGGCATAATGCCTTTGGTATTTATTAAGACTGTGGATTCACAGGAGTGTTATTTTGATACTGTTAGCACTTATCATTTGTCACTGAACTAGTGCAATGGTCCACCACCAAGAGTAGCTCTCTCTTACATTTTACAGAAATCAAATACCTTTTCAATATCTTACATTAAAATCTCATCAAGAATACTGTAAAGTCAGTTTAGAGTTTTCCAGTCGAAATGTTATGAAACCCCACAACAGGAAGTTTGCTCATTATGTGATATATGACTGTGAAAGAAGGGAAAATTGTTGAGAATAAATTGGATCACATTTTTTTTCTCTGCTCTGTTGGAATTCTCTTAGGGTTCATTCGTAGATAGTTACAGAAAACAGCAATCCCAGAGAACATTGTGGAGAACATAATTTTCCTTAATTATTCCCTAACTAGCCTGAACAGGTTGATCTTGAGATGAAGGTAGCAGACTCCCACAGCCTGATATTTAAGTACTTATTTCACTTTCTTTCAACTGTAATTTTGTCCTGCTGGCACTAATAAGTAAAGTTTATTATTCATAAAATGCTTTTACATTTTGTATTAGGAGGCAACAAGGCCCTTTCAGACCATACTGACATGGTCTGGAATTCATAAATATTCCCTTTAAGCTCTGTTCATTGACATTTCCAGGAAGCAGCAAGAAATAACTTTAGAAAAATTTGAAAAAAAAAAAACCAAAAGGGAGTAGTTCAAACATGCTTATCTATTCTTCTGAGAAAAAGTTTGGTCCAGCCATTATGAAAGAGCCTGAGTGTTCATGTATCAAATCAACTGCAAAAGCAGTTCCTAGGGGGATGCAAGGCACTCATGATAGCTTTTCAAATTAGTAAAAATACATAAGTGTAAGCTTTCAAGCTTACAGTTCAGTAGTTGGAAGAAACTGTAAAAAGAAAACAACACAACAAAATAACTTATTTGACTGAAGCAAATATTTTTAATGAGGGAATTTTATCACATAGGAAGTGTTTTGAATATCAAAAGCTGTTGAGCAAGGACCTTAGCAGTCAACAGGTGACTCCTGTGAAATGGAAAAGTTACTTAAGACTTATAAATTAAATATGGAACTGCTTTTGTTTGCAGTGATGATGCTGTATCCTTCAGTGATTATGAATGAGGATGAAAGAGAGACCATTCTTTTGCTGCAACAACAACATCTAATTTCAAAATGTCCATTATGCCAAACCAAGGGCAGAAGAATTCACTTATGCACTCAACATATGTCAAGGAACATGTGACAAAGAGCTTTTAGACAGGTAACAGATGGAGAATACCTTTATTTCCCTACAATTCATCTGCCTCCTCTTTATGCCCATGAACTTAAAGTTTTGAATCCATTAGCTTATGATACAGCCCTTTGAAATTCAATGTTGGTGAAAGACTTTTCAGCAGTGTTGGTAAAAGACAGAGAATATTTTCATTTGGATGTAGTTCAGCATCTATTACAGGAAAATTATTTTATTTATCCTGGTGTTATCATGAAGGTAATTTTCTCAAGTTTGGATCTTATATGGCAGCATTTTAATAGTGTGACCGATCACAATTTAATAACAAGTTCCACTAGAAGATGGAGCTCTGTGATAGACAGTCTGTCACAGGAAAAGGGAAGATTTCCTTGACCCTTAGTGTTTGATTTGTCTGCCAGTACCCCAGAAAAGCTGAGACCCTTATGCTCAACCAGTCTGTCAGCATCCTGTTATGGCCACACTTCAATGAACATTTCGTGGCCTAAGGAACAGAAATAACTACTAAAGATTATTCTTCAGCATCGTGGATTAAATCCTCTTTTTCAAAGCTGCTCTGATAGGTTCAACTCCATACAAGCTTACCTCTATCTTAAATAAATGCAGTTGCAAAGTACATGCAGTCAAAATCATGTGTGAAACAGATCATTTTGCTTTCTGTTCTGTCTCTGTAAATGGCAACATACCTGGATGGTTACACAGATACTGGAAATAACTGCTTAATCTATTGATCAGGGTTGAAAAGCAGGTGAAGGACACCTGAAACATTAGCTATGAAATCTTTTATTGTGATCATCTAATCACTCTGACAACAGTAATTTTTGCATGAAGTATGACTTCATAGGCAAACCAGAACTAATAACAAATAATGAGACCCACTTCCAATGATTTAAACAATTATTGGAATGCCCTCAGAGGAAGACCATAAAGAAAATATCGGGAAGAGAAAAGATGAAACGTTTTTTAAGTATACACACTTATTAAAAAAACCCCACAAAATCAACCAACCAAACAATAAAAAAAAAACCCAAACCACAAGCCAGAGGTGCTTTTATTTATTTAAGAAAAATTATGTCACCAGAACACAAAAAAGAACTTCTAATATTTAGAAAAGGATGAACAGTATTTCTCAGGAACCATACTGTTCAGATGTTACCATACCTCTTTACTCAATGTACATGTGGACACTCTTTACTCAGTGTCCATCCTAAAAACTGCCTTCCCAGATCTAAGACAAGAATGCCATGAACATTGCTCCCCTTAGATGTCCCAGTACTTTTTCATAGCCTTGCCATGCCCCCTGTCCCAGCCAGTTGCTCCCGAATCTCTTTCTCAATAAAGGTAGAGTAGCTTTATCACCAACAAGATACAATAGATCCAGAATTAAAATAACCACACAAAATCACACTGAATTAACAAATTCAAATCTGCTACCACAAAGAATGCTGAGAAAACACCAGCACCACATTCTCTTTATCCCTATGTGTTGTCTTTTGGTCTTGCTGTCCTTCTCCATTAACAGTCCTTGCCTGGAAGAACATAATATAAATAAATCAAGGTGATATACTAATGTTGAGAATCATCTCTCTGTGTGCATGAAGCCTGTGAGGTTTTCTTCCTGTGCCCACTGTAAGGTAAAATATATCGCAATCTGCATAGGACTCTTGTCTCTAATACAAGGAGACACATTACTTCAGGGCAGGAGTGTTTTCTTATATGTTTTGCCACCTCTACCCTCCCAAATCAGATAGCACTGGGTTTGAGATCCCCGCAAGCTGAGCATCTCCCTATTAGATAGGGGAAAATATCAAAGAACAACACGCACGTAATGCTATGGATTTCTTTAGTCTATGAGTAAGCCAAATAAAGCACCTGCTCCCTTCACAAAGCACTTTATGAGTGAGTCTCGTTCAATATTTAGGATATTCATAAGCTCTGTTTGCATTTTTTTTTTCCTGTAAGAATATTGGAATATTATTAATGAGCTTATTACCAGTTGCTACTATTCTAAACTGGGCTCATTTTTAGACAATATTCTATCTGTCATCAGGACTACTTGTCTTTTAAAAAGTGTGCTTGATTAGGCTCATTAGTATTAAAGCCATAGCATTCATCAGCTGGAAACAATACCCAAAGTCCCAGTGCTGGTATTACCAAGTCATGATTTGAAGTAGATAAGGATATAAAAAAATGTGCTCCTTGATTAATTCATAAATGAAGTTGGATAACTGAAGAGAAACTGACATTAAACAAAGCAACCTTCAGGGAACATCTCAGGCTCTTGTTGCTCTACTGGGAAATATTCTGCATGACTTAAAAAAGCTTGTTTATCAAGGTAAATATGTCAAGAAGAAGTTATTCAGACATAGCCTGAAAACAATACGGCTTTTAAAAACAATCCACTTGATATACTGCAAGGACTGTTCCCCAGAGAAAACCATTCAGAATGCCATACAAACAACAAATAGATGTAAGCAAGTTGTAAAATGATAGAAGAACAAACAGCAATAACAAAAAGAAGACAAGGACAAATACACAACCGTATTTAGAAACAAAAACACCAGTAAAGACTGAGTCCAGAGGGCCTGCACTTGGACTTTCCTACCTGCCTTCCCACCTCCTTTCTAACTTGAAAATTCCACCACTGCTTCTACCACCATTTTTCAGCTTTATCCTTTCCTTTTCCCCCTCCCAACACATGATGTGTCTTTCTTTCCCTTGCACCTTACACCTCTTCCCATACCATAGCTCCTGTCATCTGAGTTCGGAGGGAGAGGACGAAGAACCTGAGAGTAGAAATAGTCTAGAAAGTCAGGGAGGGGTCTGGAAGGCTTTGGGAAGCACACTGTGCAGGAGTGAGAGAGCTGATGATGGCAGCAATCACAGCCCCACCTATTTCTCCATGGCAGGAGCACTTAATCTTGCCTACTGGCTGATAGATAGCAAGGGCTCTCAGACACTCTCCAACTCAGCCAGCCTACAAAAGAAGAAACAGTCAATCATTTCCAGCAACATCTTTTAGACTCTAAGCAGTGGCCTGCTTCCCCTAATAGCTAAAGCTACATGCTTTATCTGGATGCTGTAAATTTCTGGCTGAAATTCAACACTAATAGCCTCATACTTGTTACCTTACCAGGAAAATACAACTTAGAAGATACTAGCGCTATTTTTTTTTTATTAGAAGATATAATTTTAAATTTTATGTCAGCTGTATAATTTTGACAACACGACTGTCGAGACTGAATAGACACAATGTGCAAACACTTGCAAATATTCTTGCAAATGATTCTACATGCAGCACATCTAGAAAATCAAAGCACTAGCATTTGATTTAGTGGGAAGAGTAAAAAAAAAATGCTTTTACTTCAATATTAGTTGATACAATGCAACCTGAAACAAATATAGGTCATGCCAGAACCTTAAACTGAAGCTAACAGGCTTTTACTAGTCATATTACTTTCCTTAGTTAAACCAGCAGCAATTGCTTTCCCACAGGATATTTTTGGCTAGTCAAAGCTGAGTGTTTTTTTAATAATTGCTTCTTAATACTTTCCTCTTCTTCAGTTTGCATAGTGCTATTAGGCCAGCTCTGAAGTCTGAGACCTGTAATGGAGGATAATAAGACACAACATATATAAATCAAACACATACATCTGTTGGTGATTGTTTTCATCAGTCAAATGCTGATAAAATTTTTGAAGCCAACCCCTCAGAAATCAGAATTTTTAATTCCAACAATCAGAGTATGAGATGCATATCCCTAGATTTAGTACTGACAGAATTATTCTCCAGCAAAATCTTTGCAAAAAGTTCATTGCATTAGAAAACACTTCATAGAGAGCTTGAGAACTAATTGATTGTACCCAGGATAATGCAATATGTACCACTACTTTCTCTGAGAAAGGACAGGAATCAGGCAACTTGGAATAGAATCAGAATCAAAAGGGCTGTGAATTTCAAAGCTACCCAAAGATCATAAGTTTGTGCAGCAGTTCACTAAATCTTTTTGCAGAGCTAAGAAAGACTTTGCATTTGGCTAGAAAGGAGTGTGTGAGCCTTTTTAATACATGGCTCTTCCAACCCATCCTCACAAATAAAAAGATCATTAGGACTACAAAGGCAAATCTGATTTTTAAATTGCAGAACAAATCTTACTTCTTCTACATGAGCTATAATATAGGTATGAGATGGCTTTCTTTCACCATCACTATTTCTGTAGTTCAGATTTAGACATATAAGAAAGATCTTGAGGGGTATTTGATGCCTTTTAGTTCTTCCCTTCTTCCTCTCAGTCATCACATCTTAGAAAGCCTCATCATCTCAAATTCAATCTGCCCAAACATTACCTTTTCCAGCTTAACAATTCCTCTTTTTTTGTTTACCTTTTCTAAAGCTTTTAACAACTCTACCCTTTCTGTCTCTCAAGATCTTCCATAGAAACAAGTCAGCAAAAACTTGCTTGAGAACATTACAAAAAAGGAATTGTTTTGGGTTTCCACTGTTATCAAAATAATGACAGAAAATATGTCATGCTCTACTGAAGCCCCTCAAGGCCTTAGGTGATATATTCTGGAATTTTGAAAGGTTTGCACCAGGAAACTAGTTTAGCACTTACCCTAATTTAGCAAGCCAAAAAGATCAGGTCATAGTGAAATTTTGTCCTTCTTCTGACAAAAAATAACGTGAAACTCATCCTCTTAATAAAAAAGTACCTAGCTGTCATTTCTCATTCACAATAGTTTCAACTGAGAAGAAATTTTCCTTCTTCATCAAGACTTAAGGGAGTATTTGGGACCCACCCACAAATACAGATGAGTAACAGCTATTGAAAAAACGTCCTCGTTATTATAGGGATTTCCGAGAATTGCAGCTAGCAGTAGAATCAAAAGGATATATATGATGGCTAATATACTTTAGAAAGTAAGATATGGGCCTTTACTTCACTAGGCATTAAGGCTTTTTTCAGTTTGTTTTTGCTATTTTTCCTCCAATTGCTAACTTCTAAATGAAATTACCATTTCATGATAATACTGGTTCTTATCAAGTTACCCTCTCCTCCACCTCTTCTTCTTCCTTTTTTCTAGGATTTGTTTTATGAATAAGGCTTTTTTCCTCTATAAGCTAGTTTATTTTTTAACAGCATGGTTTTCCCTTCCAATTATTGAATTGGAGCTTTGGTGGCATCTAATTAAATGTTCTTAAACTGCTTGCTCCCAATTAATATCACCCCATTTTAGTTTAAATTGTCTTCTACCTGGCTGGGCTTTTAATTGCTTTCTAATTGCTAAGTTAGTCCTTTCAAAACACGAAGTAGATATTCATTAGTGATGTGAACTATGGTGTATGTTTAACTCAAGTTA
Organism: Cephalopterus ornatus; assembly: GCA_013396775.1. NCBI lineage: Eukaryota > Metazoa > Chordata > Aves > Passeriformes > Cotingidae > Cephalopterus > Cephalopterus ornatus. The sequence goes on from VZRE01016790.1 coordinate 24,632, forward strand.
AATCATTGCCTTCATAATGTAGGTTTTCCAGTTTTCATAGATTCTGTACAATAAATTAATTTTCTAGTTTGCTTCAGTCTTTTGCTGCAGAAATCAGCTTGCACACTACGTTCACTCTACTACAGTTTCTATAATACTGATCGATGAAAGTTATTGTAAATAAACACATTTAAATTTATTTATTGTAAATAAATAAAATAACACGTGAGTGTTATTTTGCCACTTATTTTAAATATTCATGGAACTGTGGGTTGGATAACAACATCATCTGTGTTAATAAGAAAGGAGAAATTACAGTGTTACCTTACAGAAATTACAGCTCCTTTTAAAGGAGGAGTGGAATTTAAAAGCATAGTATGACACAGGAAAAAACATAATTTTAAAGTCATTCAATATTTGTTCTAATATTTTCATTTCAGAATAGACACTGCCTCTTCAAATCCTGACTATATTAATACACATTTTTGTGTGATTGTGAAATTGAATGACACACAAAATCACGGCACACTTCTTTGTACATGCAAATGAGCCTGTAAGTGGAATGCTTACTACGCGGAATGACTGGGTTACTTTCTTTTTTCCTGCAGAAGAGGAGTGTTTTTGAAACTCTCCTTAGAATCAAGAGCAATAAATCATCCTGTTCTTTCCACAGTTTTCATTATCTAATTTCTTTCTCTACTTCCATGACCAAATTCTAATGGAGAGGTATGAAAAGTTAGTGCAGAATGTTTCTTCAACCCTCCTCCAGTTAAGAAGTCTAAAATTCAAATTAATTGTCTTACTAAAAATTCTTGATACTGAAATAATTCCTAATTTGGACTAATATTAGAAACAGACACACTTCAAAAGAATAGATGATTAGTCCAGATAATTACACAAAATCTGAAAGCTCAACTAGCCATCTTAGCACTGTAAAACCCTCAAATATGCTGCTTGACACTAAAATAATAGGTGTTATAGCAATACTGAAAAGCCTCAGATCACACACCACTTTCATAAGAGAGTTACAAAGCATAGTCCTGGTACCCAGATGCTGAAACTCTAATACATGGGGAAACTCAAGAAAAAAAGTAAAGGGGAGCTCAAGACAGAAAATGAAAGCTGAAATGCAACAACTCAAACTGAGCTCAACATTGCTATGGCCAACTTCCTTTTGATGCCATAAGTAACTCAGGTATTTAACTCTGCAATGTATCCACTGACTTATTTTGTATCGTGGTCTTAACTGTCCATTAGCAGTAAACTTAGTCAACAGCTGAGCTTCTACCTGGTAGCAGTTTTTAAGAAGCATCAGGTCTGAATTTGATCATGAACGAGGATATCTGTACATATACAGTGAAAAATAGACAAGTTCAAGATATGGTGCTGCTGGAGAAAGTCCAACATGGGGTCACTAAGAGGACAAAGGGACTGGAGCATCTCTCATATGAGGAAAGGCTCAGAAGCTGTGACTGTTTAGCATGGAGGAAAGAAGGGTTAGGGGAGTCTTATCAATGTATGTGAATATCTGAAAGCAGGGCATAAAAACGACAGAGGCAAACTCATTCCAGTGGTGCCCAGTGACAGGACCAGAGGCAATGGACACAAACTGAAACACAGGTGGTTCTCTCTGAACATCAGGAAGCACTTGCTCACTATGAGGGTAACTGAGCACTGGAACAGGTTGCTCAGGAGGTTTTGGAGTCTCCATCCTTGGAGATATTCAAAAGCCAACTGAACGTGGTCCTGGGCAACTGAATCTAGGTGACTCTGCCTGAGCAGGGGAGCACTGGACAAAATGATCTTCAGAGGTCCCTTCTAACTCTCAACCATTCTGCGGTTCTTTAATATCATCTAATCCCACTACAGGGAGAAAAAGAGTCAGAGAGAAGATTAGGAGTAAGTGGTGGAACACAAGAAAATTTCAAATCCAAAGCATAACCTGTGCAAGTCCAATATTCATCTGCTTGAAAAAGTGAGAGCACTTTCATGACTGTGTAGTTACTTCAAATTTTCTAAAATAGATCCTTCGCAGTCCATTCATGTACACTTCATAATTTGAAAACAGGAAACCATAATTCAAGTTAAAATTAAACTTCTTCATTACATAAGATATTGGCAGTTCCTAATTTGACATAGCAGTGCTCTCAAGTGTTGAAGATATGTTTACAAAAAGGGCTAAAAAGACTCTTTTTTCTTAAAACAAACAAACAAACAAAACTACAAAACAAAAACCACAAAAAGAATCTTCACAAAATTGAGTTTCTTAGTCCAGACTTGTAATCTGAAGACGTAGTTTTATTGTCAGCACTAAGACCTGCATTTCTAACACTAGGCATGTGTCTGTGTGCTTTGCAAAGCTACCAAGTTCCTGCATTATTAATAGCACAAAAGTTTCTATTACCTGTAATACAGAATTTCAGTTTGCAACTCTCTTCTGATAACTGTGCTGACTTCCCAAAGCACTAAGACATTCTTGATGCTCTTAGCATTTGAGAATGCATCTGTCAGCACTAAAGTTAGCTGCAGAACTGATGTTAAAGGTGTACCTTCCATGCTGTTGAGCAAGGCCACATAAATCTAACTTGGCTTTTCACAATTTCTTGAACCTCCTCTCTGACAAGACAGAAAGAAAAAGAATGACTTATAACTGTAAAGGTGAAGGCAGAAATGCACTCCCAAAGTTTAGCAGAAACTTAGGTGGTTATTAATTTCTGAGGAAAGCATTGTTCCAAGACTGATCTAATGAGGAACATTTCTTTAGTTGCATTTATTTCACATAATAAAGTGGGGTTTTACTCCTTACTCAAGAAATCATTCTACCATTAGGCACAACAAGTCCTGTTTCAATTGAACTATGTTTTTAGGTTTTAAGGTTTTCTAATCACAAGTTATCCTTCCCCCAGATGTTATTGTCTCGTGAGCTAGGACACCCTAACAATGTTTCAGATAAATTATCATGTGAGAAAACAAGCATGAATCTTGTTATTCATTATTTTACAAATAACATAACTGAGATAATCTGAGATTAGCTGACTTGGTTCGAGCATGTTGCTAGCAACACCAGGGTTGTGGGTTTGATCCCTGTATGGGGGGATCACTTAAGATTAGGACTTGATGATCCTTGTGGGTCCCTTCCAACTCAGAATGTTCTGTGATTCTGTGGTTGAGTCCTAATAAACAATGATTACATATTCATACTTATTTCTGATTTCACTTCAGATAGGTGTATATATCTGAATATAACTAGGATTTTTCAGTAACTAACTTTGGCGCTTATCAATAAATTCTTCTTACTATAGAAATACTTCAGACTAATTTCTACAGAATGATTTCTCTTACATTTTTGTTTCAGTCTTCATCTTTCCAAAGACTACGCTTCTGTACATGTGTATCTGTTGCCATTAGAAAAGACCTTCAGCCTTTCTAGTTCTGTGGCATTCACTAAAATACTATTAAGGATTAACTTTTATTTAGTTATCATTTCTACCTGAAAACTGGATGATGCCATGAACCCATTTGCAATCAACAGTTATAAAATCTAATTGACTTAAAAATATTGAAACACCAGGACAAGCTACTCCAGGCAAATTTTAGTTTCAAATTACTAATTTTTCCATATGGAAACAATTTTAAAGAAATTTTGAAATTAGAAAAAACTAATAACATGTTTATTCAAAATGATATTCCTCTGCAGACTGCTAATATGACAGAAAGATCTGTGCTTTGAATAAATTTTAAAAACCCCAAACTGTATACTAAAAAAGCTCTGAATCTGTTTATTTGAAATTTAAAATCTGGTATGGATTCAAGAAACATAAATTTTCTCTGTTATGCACTTGCTTGAACAAAATTCTAATAGTAAAACTTTGAAAGTTTTCAGTGTATCTTTATAATCTTTATTTCTAATCTGTTTAATGATAATATGCATTTTCTTCATGCTAGTTCATTTTCATTATTCATTATTTTTAAGAAGGAATTTAAAACACAAAAAACCCAAATCAACAAAACAGAACTCTGCCCCCAAGCCTGAAAACATCGCATTCATGTATGGAACAAAGAAAACTTATTCCAAGTATTTTTCTCTCTTCATCTTTGGAATATGACACTTTAAATATTGAAACTGTTTATTTTGACTTAACTGTGTGTTAACAGTTAAGTTAACTGTGACTTAACTATTACTTTGACTTAAATGTGTGCACAAACACTCCTACATCATGATGAATATCACCTAGCTAGCCAGAGTTAGCTACACAAATACTTCACTGAGGAAATTCTTCAGAAAACTTTTGTAAAACAACTTAAAATATGAGTAAAAATTCACTGTGTGATTTGGGGCTGTACACTGAAAGACCAGTAAGGATCTTCACTAGTTTCAGAGAACATGTTCTTTCAGGGAATGAGAATTGACAACACAAGAATAGGAGATCATAAGCCATCTCTATTACTTCTAACCTCTTCTCTCAAAGATATACATTATTCCTCAGGGATCTAGAGGCCGGCAAAAGAAGGGGGTAGTTGGAGATTATTTTTCCATCCTCCTTTGTTATGAGTTAGTTTGCTATTCTTTTGCATCCCTAAAAGGTAGAAAGCAGTAGAGACTTCTGTTGGCCACATGCAGCACATGACATCTAGGAGAGAAAGGTGCCGGCAAGAATGTCGTGGATTTTCCAACTCTGTCTCCCTGCTCTCTACTGCTGTCCTAAAGACAGAGACTAGTCCCCAGCAGTGGGTAGGAGAAGTAAGTATCCTCCATGGATATTTCTCCCAAAAGAAAAATATGCTAGTCAGGTTAACTGAACTCACAAGGAAAGGAGAAAAAGATGTGTGCTACACAGATTATCAGGATGGCAAAAAATGGCTCCTTACCATATAGGAAGATATTTGAGTCAAGAAGATTGCAATGGTGGATTCAAAACAACCATACGTTCAGGATTTCTCCTGCACATTTTCCTTCTTGTTACTTACAAAAAACCCCACAGTGACATTGTCATGCACTTTGCACTGCATTCAAATGCAGTGAATATTCAACAAATAGACTGTAAATATTAAGAAACTTTGCTGTAAAGAATTCTCCCAGGAAGAAGAGAGAAATCCATGCAATGACTGGTAAGTCCATCCCACAAGCTATTTTTCAGGTACTGGATAAAAACAATGGGTTTTTCAAATATAGTTTGAATCCTGGAACTCTTGGCAGGAGAGAAAATTTTAACTTAAAGAGAATTAGTCCATACTTTACTCCAAATCACACTCTGACAGCTCGTATTGATAGCTCTTGCTCACAGTCATTTGCTCACATCATGCACACAAGGTGACACTACTAATAGGAAACTATAAAGGGAAGTTATCTTCACTCATATTTCACAAAATTTATCTTTCATTTTTGCATAATTACACTATCTTTTAAAAAACTCACACAATTGTCATTGTGGGATGCTGCAAAATTTTAGCATTTCCTACATAATACATGTGAACTTAGTGCGCAGTTTTGCATCTGATTGCATGTCAGCTTGTATTTTCCTAGGAAAAATATCCCTATGCACTTTATGGGCAAACATATATAGTATACTAAATACCAGAAAGAAAAACTGTACATTGAACCTGTGTATAAAGCTGGAGGTTTGGGGTCAATGGTGGCTGGTTTTATTGAGGACCTCCTCTAACTATTTGATATTAATATACATTGCATTTCGATGAAAGCTTATTCTTTGTGATATGTAGAATATCCATCTCAACTGTTTTAAAATGTATTCAAGTTATACAGATTTACTCAGGGGGTAAACTCATTATCATGCTTCATATCCATTTCATCAGAGCAATATGTTGACATGTTTTAAAGATATCAAATATCTTCACCCAGGTTTATAAAATAATTTCAAAAATAGATGAAAAATATTTCATAGAAATTTCTGGGACTTTTTTTTCATGGATGATGAGAAATGAGAGAAACACTAAAAGAGAACTGCAACACTTTCTGTATGCTGAGATTTATGAAGTTTATCTACCGTAGACTTATGAAGTAGACCAATTTTTTGTTAATATCAAGGTTTCAGCATACTCTCTGGCATTTGACAAGCGTATGTGGAGGATCCTGAATGTTTCAGGTTTTTTTCCAAAGTAGTAATTATCCTCTTTTCCGCAGATTCATTTCAAATAGACACAAAATAAAAGAACCACAAGAATCATAAGGCAATTTTGAGTGCATATCTACCTTATGATGTTGGAGGATGAACAGAAAACCTCAGACACAAACTAGATGAGTTACTGTAATATTTGCAAATGATTAGATAGGTATTTATTTGTTACTTTTTGTCAACAGCCTAGCCCAACAAGTAAATTAATTACATGGTAAACTGCAATTCTTGCCCATGACTAGCCGAGACAATACCAAAAATATTTTTAGGAATAAGGTGGACCTCAAAGCCTACCTGCTTGCACTTCAGATAAATACTTTGGATAAATGTTGGTTCTTAGGATCTGCACTGTGATGAGAAATTTCATAGAATGGTCACATTTCAAAATTTCCTAGGCTGTCTGCAGCAGCTGAAAGTGTATTTTTAACTGATGCATGTAACAAAAAGTACATTAATATAGCCCTATTCATTCTGTTAAGATGCACTCTTACTTCTGTAATAAAAGTGTATTTGGTATGGATGTATGGAGGCAATAGTCCTTGTCTCCTGATAAAGAGCATCATGCAAAACCTTGAATCTCTATATTCCCTCTACAACCAGCAGTACCTAGAAGGTATTTCTGAAGGCCTTCACATGGAGATGTAAGCAAGAGTTATTTCCCTCCCTCTCTTTTGGTCTCTAACAGCATTAAATTACCTATCATTTTCTTCTTTCTTTGAGAGGACAAATAAGAAGCTATTTTCACCTCATGGAAAAGATTGATCTTCAGCCTGATCATCTAAAGGATGAAAAGCCTTTTCCTCAATGGTAAAAACACAAGGTCCACTCTGAAATCTGCCAGACTAATGACTGAAGTCACGAGTGCAGCACATCAGGAAAGACCAACAGGTGGAATACTTCTCCTGAAATCAAACTGGAGAGCTTCCAGTTTAGAGAGTTCAGAGGTCAAATGGAAACTAAGCAAAAACAAACCCATGTGTTGGCTAGAGCACAACGAAAGCAGAACTGATTTCAGAACTAACTCTGAGCACGCTTAACTACATTACTGGAAACTCCACTGCGACCAAAAGGCAAAAAAGGTATCATCTAAAAATGTTCATTTAAAGACACTTGAGTTTTGACTATTCTTGTTAGATGCTGGGTTTCAGATTATTACGCTTCAGAATAGACTTGCATTCATTCATTTTTCTGAGGAATTGATTTCTCCTGTTTGGTTATTTGAGACACTATATAGTTTAGACTCTCTTGACCTAATATTTCTGCTTACAGTTCTTAAGCTATAGAAGCTAAAAGCATGTGCTATTTGTTAACTCAGGTGAGATTTTCACATAAACCTGATTTATACCAGACACCTAATAATCGTGGTCTTTGACACAAAACACTCCTGAACTGAATTTAAATGTTTCTATTTAACTGAGTGCTCCTCAATGTTATATGAATGTTATTTTTTGTTTATTTTCCTCTCCTTTGCCACAACCATTTTGCATAATGAAATGTGGCACTATTGCAAGTTCAAACCCCAACTTCAGGACTGCATGAAAGAAACTGTCACTTGTAATCATTATCAGCAAGGTTTGGTTTGGGTTTTTTTTCTGTGTTATATGTAGCAATAGCATTTTATTTGCCTGATTCTATTATTTACAGAGCGGGTAACTTAAGGTTGTGATAGTGCAATCCATGGTGATGCCTAGAGACATTTAGAGAATTCCATTCAAGGAAAACTCCATGATTATTTATTTGTCAGTAATTCATTCATGTTCAGAGGCAAAGAGCATGCTCAAGGAGAAAAAGAATAATTTCTGTTTTTTTCTTTTTTATTACAGGGTTGGAAAAATTCTCTTCCATCAAACACTATCCTCATAATCACCTCAATTAATCTTCATATTGCTAACTAAACTATAACTTAATATCATTAGAATATTGAGGGCGTAATAAAAAGAGGAAATAAACAGCTTCCAGCTCATCGTGAAATTTTTCAATATCCTGGCTCTGTTTAGGACAATTGCTTGAATATGCATTTAGGACTGGCAGCAAGCCAACTATTTGTCCCTTAAACTGAATAGCTGTTCTCCTTTGAGCAGACTAACTGGTACAGTGCCAAACCTGATACATCCTGAAAGGGCAGGAGGGGGTAAGGAGAGGATGGGAAGTGCAGAGGGGAGAAAACAACCAAGAAAGTTAGATAAAGGAACGCAATCATTAAAACCTTCAGAGGAATTCAGAGGATAATGTGCCAGATAAGGAGGCAGCAAGACAGGACAGCCTAGAGTGTTTTCACCACAGTGCCTGACTGTGTCAGACCTTCTACTCTGAGTTTGTGTTTGCAGTTTCCTATACCTCTGGCAACTTTTTACTTTACATAGTGAAATACTCTGCTTTGAACTCTTCTTTTTTGAGTCTGTATCCATACTTCCACTGGGCCTCTTTCTCCTATGTTATCGACTATCAGAAAAAGAATAAGAAGACAATATATCACTACAAGCCTTATTCTATTCAGAGACTGGCTAAGGAGCCTAAAATTAGGCTCTAAATAAAATAAACTTATATCTTCTTTGCTATGAATATTTTTGCTTTCTAAAAAGGTAAAAAAGTCAGATATTTTTCAAGTAAGGAATGGAGATATATTTGTTCTTTTATCTATCCTTACAAGACATCAGCAACTTACAGGCAATCTATAAGAAGGTTTACACTTACATGTGCACAGCACTCATTTTTTAAAATTAAGAGACCTCCAATTTTATTCCTACAGAGTATTCTCCAACTCCTCCGCATATGACTAGTATATGCCCACTCCACCTTATGAATTTGCCAACTCAGGCTAGTGGAGACCTAAGAGGCCCCTGTCATCAATCTGCCTTGGCTCTGTGGAGACCCTCATCAGTGGTCTCTCTCTGCTGAAACCAAGTGCTGAACTCCATCACTGGCTATCAGGAAAAGGATGCACTTCCCATAGTTCCTTTCATGGCGCACACACAGTCCCCTTTAGGCTGCACACAAGAGTCTGTCCATAAAGGGCGAGATGGCAGAAGGATTAAGAGTTACAGGCATTAAAGAGCAAGAGCTAAAGAGAGAGCAACTAGTGAACTCAGAAAGAAGGAAAAGAGAGAAAATTAGGCAGGCACAAAAGACTGGAAAGAAGATGAGACAAATGAGGGCTCAGCAGTAAAACCACCTCTAGCTATGCACTCAGTCTCAACTTCTAACAGAGTTTGCATTCAAAATTCCTAAGAAGATCTATTCATCAACTGATAGTAAACAGCTGCTCCACTTTGTTTTTCCTTTTCTAAACAAAAGTAATATCTATGTTCCATGGACCTAACTATCTGAATTTGTTGTGCATCATATAGTTCCATGGAAATACTTCTCCTTTTAACTCCCCATACTCTTTTCTATGACCTCATACCTTATTTATAAAACAGACTAGGAGCAAATTCTAAGACTCAGGCCTAGCAAGAAAAATATTGCACCATTTTGCACTGGAATAGGTTGCCTAGAGAAGCTGTTAATGCCGTATCCCTGTAAGTGTTCAAGGCCAGGTTGGATGGGGCTTTGAGCAACCTGGTGTAGTAGAAGGTGACCCTGCCTATGGCAGGAGGGTTGGAACAAGATGATCTCTAAAGTCCCTTCCAATCCAAACTATTCTCAGATTTAGTAGTTTGTGCAAAGACATTGCAATGAATCTTATTTGACCCATTTTCGGAACTAGACCAAAAAAAGTTTGATAAATTCTCTTTTGTCATTTTCTAAAGTTTGGTTGTTTAGTTTTTTGATCTTAACAATTTGTATATGTCTTTTCTTAAACTATGAAGGTGAACCAAATGATTTGGCTACAGTCCTGTTCAGCTTTCTGTTTAGTGTCCACAAAGCACAATGTCTTTGGCTCACAGTGAAACAAGCAGTATGAAAATTGCATTAAGTATAAAGCTTTCCAAAATCTGGGTTCATCCAAATTCAATTTCTGAAATCTAATATGATCTTGCTTCTCAGTTCCTTTTAAAAAAACCTAATGAAATGTTACATAGAAGCAGTGGAGTGCTGTAGAATGAAGTCATTACAATATTCAGGCAGATATAGCTTTTAAAGATTCATTCACAATGCAGATTAAATCCTAACCTCATTTTTACACTACACTTGGATATCATTACAGTAAAAACATAATATATTCACTGTTTTTTAATTTTTTTTTCCCTGAGGGCATAGAGGAAGTGGAGCTGTACTTGATGCTCAATCTTATATATTTTTATTTTTCACTGGATCAATATTCCTATCCAATTTCATGCCTCCCTTTCTTCCTTCACTAGCAAAACAGACATTAGAAGTTTCAAATTATTTGGTGTAGAAGGAAGGAAGTATGAAAAAGCTACATATTAATTCACATTGCTGGAGTAGTAAAGCAAGATTACCAACCTCAAGAGAAAAATGGTAGCAGAAAGGAAGCAGAGTGATATTGATCATTGCTGGTCTGTGGCAGAGTGACCAAAAGGTAGACTCACTCCAGTGTCCTGCACCAAAATTGGGCCGAATCCCAGGAGGTGTTTGTTACAGAACAGGGAATAAAAATACACATTTCCAAATTGAAAGAGAGAATGAAGGGTGAAGCCAATGGCCATCTCCTTTCCCTTCTGCAGATCTATACTTAGATATCAGCATTTTTCCTCTATCATAAAACACATAAAAGCCACAGAAAAGTATCCCGGATATTATACACATAAAGCCTTATGGATGGCCCCCCAGATTAATGAAAGATAGGGAAGAATCTCTGTGGATGAGTGAAACAGATAATTACTAAAGGTAAACATATCACAGAGGCTAATCAGAAAGAAGCTCCAAGTGATAGGTCAGTTGAGGTTGCCAGACCAACGTGGATTTTACTGACTGACGTGTCTCAATCACAGGCTTACAGTTTCTAGGCAGCAAAATCTGATCATGTGTAATAGCTATTTCTCCAGCATCTAGTCAGCCAGTAAAGAGAAGTAACAAGTAAAGGCAGAGATTTATGAAAGACATTTTCATCTGCAATGCAGAGTTGGTATTGTTCATTGTTTTAATTCTGTATCTGTTCAAGCTGCTGATGTCTGCTAGTTTTTTGTACAGTATGCTTTATTTTGTTCTGTTACAGCTATAACATTCTTTCAAAATACTTTAAACAATCATTTAACAATAACAAGGTATATTTATCGGCCTACCAGCATACCTACAGAGCTTCTCCCAAAGCTATTGTAGATGAATTTCATGTCACCGAATTACCTAAATAACTGGTAATAACATGCCATTACGAGTAATAACATGCCAATCTACAATTCTTTCTAGCCACAAAGAAACTACTGAAATTACATGTTCTGTATATACTCTCTAATATAAAAAGTGGGAAGGGAAATAGCTAAAGACATAAAGAAGAGACTAAGATGTGACTGGCAGCACAGCTCAGATATTAGTGGATATGCTGCAAAATAAAACAAAATTAAAAAATACTGTGATGGCAGAAAATGAAATCACTCTCATAATAAAATTTGCATGTGTATAAAATTCATATTCAAACTGAGCCACAGAATTTTAAATTCCTTGTAGAATATTGCACAAGATCTGATCTTCAAGCTCCTGCACTTTCTAGTACCATGGGGCAAAGATTGCTCCAGTTAGTAGCTGTGATCAGGGGCAAATCAGGATGACAAAGCTGTTTTGCTTTCAGCTAGTAATGAGGTTTACTAAACATGCCAGAATAATTCTTATCTAAGGCATGCAATTCCTCAGAGTCCTGGGGAAAAGTACAGCACCTGACAATGGCTAAAAGGAAGAAAGACAGTAGCATTGCTGGTTCAGGTGTAAGGTTTGCTGAGAGTCCTGATAGTGCCAGCACACGTGCTCCACCTTTAGAAAACAACGTATTACCGGACACCAAGGCCCTCAGCAAGCAATCAAACCATTTAAGAAACTAACTCATCTGTAAAGCGTTGTGGGGAGTGTGAATTCAGCAGGCAATGATATTTTTTGCCCTGCAGAAATTCAAATTCAGAAGCAGGGAGAGGGCTTAAACTGCAACTTCATTTTTCATTAGGATCAGCATTTGGTGATTGTTATTTCAACTGTTTTGTCATTTGTCTTAGTGTATTCAGAGTTCTTTCCCCAAGAGAAGGGAAACAAATTTCTTCATCTACTGTAGAGAGCCCTGGCTCTTAGCAATAGTTCAGAGCAGAAGGTGGTGCATCTCAGACCTGATACTGCTCCACAGCAGAGTAACAGCAGCATCCAATCTATAGCTTTGTCTTCTTTATAAAGTGAATTTAGCTGTGCCCTTTGCATAGTCACAGGCCTGCATCATCTCTCCAAACCATCAAAATGTTTCTTAATTTCAGCCCATAAATATAACAGCTAATGCAGATTTTGATTTTAATTCTGTAATTCCCTAACAAAGGCCAGTATCTTGTTTATAAAAACACAGCATATCAAACACTGTAACCTAAAGACAAGATGGGACAATATTCTGGAGTATAGTCCACAAAACATCATACTGCTGAAGGGAATTCACGTTCCAGTGCTCTTCTCAACACACACCACACACAACCATCACTACTAGAGTACAGACAGGTCACCTCAGAAAACCAGGTAATCTTCTACTAGCCAGCAAAACACACAAACGTATAAACAGCACTCACAGTTTAAAAATGAGAGCTAATCATAATTTTTAGAGATCCTAATTCTGTGACCTAACCAACAGAAGTTATTTTACAATGGATATAATACACTGAGTATTGGGATTAATTTCTCTTCTCTTCTGTACTTAGAACTGTTAGAGACCTGCACCGTGAGCATCCATCACAAGCTCTGAGCTTGCTCTGTCCACGATCTGAGAGCACTGAGATCTAGTGTGGTGCTTTGCTATCCGAGCAAATTAGGTCTCAATGTTGAAAATTAGGAATTATCATCAGAGTTGTGCAATAATAACAATGCATAATGTAGCAATGTGCATAAATAGACTTAAAATATATACTAAAAAAATAAGAACATTTTTCCTTAAATAGTCACAAGAATAAAAATCTTAAGCAACAGATTGGGTATTTTTGCTGAGGTCTCAAGAAAGACACAAAAAAGTAAAAAATTTCTTCAGAACCCATCATTCAAAAATCTATAAACAAAATTGTTGACAGATATAAAAGGTCAAAGTGTTTTTTCTGAGAACAGAAAAAGAAAGTGCAAGCAGAGATCTATCCACCCTTTCAGAGCATATTGCCACATTTCTGCTTTCATATTTGAGAGAAAAAAACCAACATATTTTAAATAAAATGCATTTAGCTTCAAAAAGATAGAAAAATAAATATTGTGACAGCTCCAAAATATTATATTTACATATATGAAAATTTCATAAGCAAGCAGACTGGGATCAGCAAGTAGTCAGAAGGGACATAACCCAGACAGCTCATCTGATTTAGTCAAGGGGATGTTCCATTCCAAGGGGATGAAAAACAATGTTCAATAATAAAAGTTTGAGTAGAGGAAGAAGGGAGGAGGGAGCAGGTAGGTGGGCTTCTAAGTTGGATATTTCTCGGAGACTGGCAGGTCATTGCTTCATTTATGGGAGGTGGTGAGCGGCTGCCCTTGCATCACTTCAGTTTTTTCCACCCTTTCCTTCACTTTCTAAAATTGTCTTTACCTCAATCAGGTTTTCTTCCCTTTGCCATTCCTGTTCTGTCCACTGTCTTATATACTTCAGTAAAGATCATTGAAATAACTTTTTTACTGTGTAGTCATGCAAGAAACACAAGCATCCCAAATATATTTTACCATTTATCTATATTTTCTGCTTTTATTTGAGGATGGGGTAGGTGGTTGTTGTTGTGTTTTAAGAATTCTTTTACAATTCTTTAAGGTCATTATTAAGTATACACATGTGATATATTTAAGTTTTAAAAAAATGAACAAATGCTTCATCAGAAAAAAATATTGTTTCATTGAGCTAAATGTACTTCTCTTCAGCCATTACAGGTGAATTTTCTGTTGCACTCTCCAAGGCAAGGTCTCAGAGGATTGCCAGCTGTTCTTTACACTGGGTCCAGTAATATTGTGCACCACATCCCAGCCACTAGAGTTTCCAGACTAGAGACTCATAGAAAGCTAATCAGTTAAATTCAGTTTTGTTTTTATTTGTTAAAATTTATCTAACCAGCTGTGGGATTGTGGAACGGTTTATTTCTGAAACAGAAATGCTCACATTCCCATGGTCAGACTCAGTTTTCAGTTCACGTTGGCTGGGTAGGTAGAAATGACCTGTGGATGAGTTTGGATTGAAATCAAGACTTCAATTTTAAAAAAAAATCTCATGAGCCAGAAAAACACTTTTAGTCATTCATTTTTATAATTAAAGTGGTAAAATCCCAAATTCAAGCCTCTTTTTTGTATATAGCACAAGACAACCTCTACTTGCATGCGTTTATGGTGGTCTCAAATAACAATCAAGCTTAATTTCCTTACAAAGGATGAACAGCTTTACAGTTTCAACACATTTTTTAAAAATCAAGATAAAAAAAGAAATATATTTGATTTAAGCTTGGAAAAAACTGATATTCCTTAAGAAGCAACTGATGATAGCCTTAACACCTACTTTTTTTGTAGTGTAAAGGAGGGTAAGTGCTACTTTGCTCATGCTGACTTCATTAGGAGCAGGGAACATTCTCTGCAAGATCAGAGCTTGTGCAGAAATGGCCAAAAATCCAAACTCTGGTCATCAGCATTTTCATGGGAAAAGGAGAAACTGAAAAGCCTTTGCCAGGAGTACAATAGCATTCTGTTTCAGCTTGAACCATAGTACAAGAACTGACTCAAACACTCTTTTTAATATATGTATCTTCATTAAATAGAAAGCATTAACTCTGCAGAGTTTAGCTCAAAATACCAATCATTTCATTGAAAGGCATTCTCACAGAAAGTGAAGTCCCCAGGTGCTAACTGTATTCATAGGTTAAAAGGCAGAAATTTGAAAGGTAATCTTTTGTACCTTATCAGTACTCCACAATAGACACTTAATAACATGACTGATCAGAAACGGATTTTAACCTCAGAATTCACAGGGCTCTCAAATTCTTCAGTGAATAATTTAGGATTTTCAACAGCTATTCATTATATAGTTGCATTTTTCACAGATAGACATAGCATATAATGGGGTTAGGAACTCAGGGACAGAGCAAAAAAAAACATCTGGGAGCTGAACTCACTGTTGAAACCAAAACTGCAGTTCTGCACTACCCCAGTTACTTCCTGACCCTGAAGCATTCCATGACCATAGGCATTTTATATTTCAATATGAAATTCCTGCTAGATCTTACTGTTTTGCTGCTGGGAGAGTCCAGAATCACCAGTCTTTCAAACACCAAGCAGTTTCATGCTCAACTATGTCAGAGCCCAGGAACACAGCGAGGGTGTCACCTGGACAGTTTTTATCACCTCATATAACTACGTAAACTGGTGGAAGGTGGAGAGGGGTTACCTCTACATCACTTGTTGGGCAGTTTCCTTATTGTACTAAACTGTCTTGGTCTTGATCCATGAGTATTTCTTGCTTGTGCCCTTCCACAAGGGAAGCAGAGGAGCAAGAGGCAGTAAACCGGTGACTGGGTGGGAACTTAGCTTCTGGCTGAGTTCAACCCATCACAGCAAGAAATATTTAACATTTCAAACTGTAATATTACAATTCTCAAGTCAAGGAGATTAACGACAGAAGATTTTATTCTGACTTCAGAACTTCCAATTGATAAGCAACAGTAAATTCCTTCAGTGCTTCCCCCACTGCAATAACTACAGCAGAATAGCATTTCAAAAAATAATTTCACCAACACTGAAAATAGCTTCCAGTTGCCTCACATCATAGTTATTCTAATTGTCATAGGGTTATGATTTCCAATAAAACATCTAACCGTAACATTTGAAGCACATTAATAGGATGTATAGGACACAGATAATAGGATACCTACACCAGGGCCCAGAAAAGATTCCCTACCTTAAACCAAAAAGTACAGTCCTTGAACTGCTGCCAAGCTTGTTACCATATGGTTTTTTGCCACTTGAACAGTACTTCAGAGGAAAACCACAACTGCTCTCACACAGAAAACCCAAATAATGTGGTTTCCATCTCAGGCTAGGACTAAACAACACCATTCACAGTCAGCAGCTTCCCAGCCTGTATGTCCTGAGACATCCAGATGAAGAAGGAATTTAATCATGCTGGGCAAAGCGCAAAGCGTGTTCAGCACAAAGCACAGCAGCTGAAGTGGTTATCACAGAAACTCAAGCTCAGACTTTAGACATTCAAAGCCTCTCTTTCAGCCCTTCAGACTAACACCCTAACCACCCTGAGCTCCTTGGTAAAAACAAAATCCTCATGTCCTGCAACACCCTGTAGCACAGACATCTCCTTTGCCCCTGTACATTGGCTGTGCTCAGTTCTGCTCTACTTGCTGTCATCCTTGTCACTAAGCTGTGGTGGCACAGAGTGTGGACGTGGCAGTTCTTCCTGCTCCAAAATGCTTTGTTGACACACAAGATGGTTTTAAAGAACCATTTCCTTCTGGTCTGTCACTAAATACTAAATTGTGTTTAATTCACAGTTTGAATAATTTTGCATATTTGTGGGGGTTTGTCTCTCCTACATTTTTAGTATTAGCAGTAAATGTCACTAACAGGTTTAGTTCAGTTGGAAGGCCCCATTGTTTAGCTAGGACCCAAAAAAATCTACAAAAATAGGTTTTTAAAACCACCATGCAATTACATGATTACTAAATAATTCAAGTATACGAGAGCAACTTTGCATTAGATATACACAATAGATTGTTCAGCACTTGCAGTGTATGAAAAGCCATAAACTTCAATCACTGTAATGTCTTGAGTATTCTCTGTTTCAACATCCATGTTCTATAATGACAAACAACAACATTGGACTCTAAATTGCATGTTTCTGAACTTTATAGCATTTTTCCTACTGACAGTGGCAAACGCCCAGCTGCAATTTGCTAACTGTGTCACACTTCAAATAATGCTTTATCTTTAAGTTTTGAAATCCATTTGGTTTAATGGTTTGTTTATTGTTGCATCACATTGCCTCAATTCATGAAAGACAAACATTATCAGGAATCTTTTAATATATTCTAGAAAGTCCTACTCACTATGGATTAGAGCTGACCTCTGGTGTTACCTCTTGCATGATTTATGTTTCTGAAACAAAAATCTTCATGACAGAGTGACATCTGCAAAAAGAAATACACAGAAAGAAAAGCTAGGAAATGCAGTTATGCTCATAAATAAATATGACTTCATCATTTTTAGACTGATGCTGTCTAAGAAGATCTGACTGTTAGATTCCAAAATAGTACTGTGCCCAACTTGACACAGATAACTTTCAGTTCCTGAAATAGCTTCCACCTGGGGACACTATAGTATGTGCTATTTTCCTTTTATTAGTTAATCGCATAATTTTGCTTCATTCTCATTAATAAAATTCTGGGGTAACAGCAACTTAAATGACAAGGATTTATTCTGTTGTAATGATCTAAGTGCATGAACAAAAGATTTGGAAGCCATATATTTGTAGTTTTATATACTGAAAGAGATTGTCAAAGATCTCTAGAGCTGTAAATTATTTTAGGGTGTATACTAAGTAACCTCAGAGGCAGAAAGAAAATTCTCTGTTGTATTACATACTCTAAGGTCTTCTGAGGTGTAACTGCATGTTTGTTTATTGTAGCCGATATTGCTAGACTTTCTCTAGAAAAATCTCCTGGTGATTCCCAGTATTAGATGAAAGAAAAGCAGAGTTAAAAAAGAAGTTTTCAGAAGTTTATATAAGAAGTCATTATTGTGAATCATGTGATCTTCAGCTACAGAAATTCCTGAACTCAACTAATTCCCAAAGTACTGAGCTATCTTCCATAACTGCTGTTGGAGCTTGTAAATACTATGTGCAAATACAATACTCTGAACATATTTATACAAAATAAGGCCAAATATATATGATTCATGATGTTTACACTTTAGCTATTTCCTTGCAGACTGAAAGACCATGGGGAAACTTACAGCATTCTTGAAGCTGATAGACAACAAGCAGCAGGTAAGAAACAAATATGGCAACCTGAATAAGAGGTATTTCTGCCACTCTTAAGAGCCAGGTATAAGTCAGGAGAGATGTTTTCTAAATATTTGTATCAAATATTATGGTAAGCACACAATGCATAGTAAACAAGAATAAATACGGGAATCTTCCTTCCACCTAAGTTTTCAGACTATCAATTAATTCTACGAGAGTTGAGACATTAGAAAACATATGCATAATTATCCTTATCTTTTGTATCATGAAACAAAATACCAACAATCAAGATCAGACTTGTTGACTGCCAAGACATTTATTATAATCAAAGTAAATGAAAAAAACATAATTAATCCATTTGGTTTATATGTGGCAGTTCAGTCCCTGTATAGTGGGGGTACTATAATAATCATGCAACAGAATTATGTAATTGCTAACTTATAAATAAAAGGGCAGAGTTTAATAACATATTTGATACATTTAACAAGATGTCTAAGGCTTTAAGGATACATCAGCACGCATACAGTGTCAACCGAACTGTCACAGAGTAACAGGTGTGATAATTGGAGTTGTACTCTGTGCCAGTCCATCATAAAACGAGACTTTTTTTGAAAGGTGATGCACATTTCAGATAAGGACAACCAGAATGAGGGGAAATGCATGACTCAAATTATTACTCATGCCATAGGAGACCTCAAAATCACTTTCAGGGTAATAAAATCAAAGATGAAAAGTTAAATAATCTGATTATTTTTTAATTTGTCTTTAAAAATTGTTCATGTTTGTATTTCAGTTTATCTAATACTTTATGACAAGATAAACTGAGGAGGGTAAAACAAAATTTCTCAAATCTGAGGAAAGTGCTCTAACCTTAGACCACTGGATGAAAGACAAGTACTCTGAGCATTTGCAGGCAGCAGTAGATTCTAATCAACTCCTGAAAGCTGAACTGGAGGGGTGCCATACTGCAGTTTTTGCATGGGCTTGATTCAGGGCTGAGAGCAGGGGCCTAATCTCTCAAAAGTGATGAAACACCAGTGACATCCTGTTCTTCTGCATTTCCCCGTTAGCCAAATCTGTGTGCTGCACTTAGTCAGAGTGCTGACTTTTAGTATCACTTTATTGTATAGCCCAAAGCAGTGTCTCAGGAATCTGAGCACAGCACCTTCACTCCAGGGTCTGGGCATAAGCAGCCAGATGCCTAAAATTTCTAAATTACCTAAACCCACCTCCTTCTGAAAGAGAACAAGGTCTGCTATGAACACTTCATAAAATAATTTATAAAAGTTTGCAATGTGAAAATTGCCTCTTAAGTATATAATCAGGCTTCTAGGTAATATTTTTTTTCATGGCATTCTTTTCTTCTCTTTGCTCATTACTACAGAAAGGCAGGATAATCTCCTTCAACTTGCTGGCAGCACTCTTCCTAATGTGGTCCAGGAGGCTGTTGATTGCTTTTGCCACTGGAACACATCGCTGTTTCACATTCAGTTTATTGACCAGGACTCTCAGGTCCTTTTCTGCAAAGGTGCTTTTCATCCATATGGTCCCCAACATGTATTGCTGCCTGGAGTTACTACTCTGCTGCAGGACTTGGTACCTGCTTCTGTTGAACTTCATGAGATTCCATGATTCCACTCTATTGGCCCATTTTTCCAACACATTGTAATCTATCTAAACAACTGCACATCCATCTGGTCCTATCAATCATTCCTCTCAGTTTTGTATCATTTCCAAAGTTGTGGAGAGTGCACTCTGATCCATCATCCAATTAATTAATGAAGATTTTAACAGTATAGGACCCACTATCATCCCCGGGTACCGTAAGTGTCTAGTCTTCAGTTGTACTTCATGCCACTGGTCACAACCCCATACACCCTGCAGTTCAGCCACTTTTTAATCCACTTCAGTGTCTGCTTATCTAGTTCATAGTTCTTCAGCTTGTCTGTGAGGATGTAATATATTGGAAAGCTTTGCTAAGGTTAAAAAACCAATATCCACTACACCCTCTTCGTCCACCAATCCAGTCAGCTAATCATAGAAGGATGATATTTATTCTCTCCCTGTAGGATTTCTGGAAGAAAATGG
>VZRE01016797.1:0-26926 GCA_013396775.1 Cephalopterus ornatus
GCTGAAACAGTTCTTGGTTGCTTCCCACAATATTTCATTTTAGTAGATAGAAATTGTTCTAAATTACTTTTTATAAACATGACCTTATTTTAAAATAAAATTGAAAACCAGTAAGACAATAAAATGCAAAACTTAAAGATCAATCTTGTCCCAAATACGGGAGTTATAACTTTCTTGGTTATTGTAATTTTCTTGACTTCTGCAAGCTTCTAAGAGAGCATGAGAACTTTTTGGTCTTTTTTTTTTTCTTTCTTGCTACTTTTTTATATTCTTTGCTAGAAGCATGGAAGAATGAGAAGAAAATATCCTTGCTCTGTTGCAGGGCGGGAAAGTCTTCTTATTGTTCCTCATCCAGAAGAACTGAAGGGTTAATTCAGGTAACCTACTTTGAATCACTCCTTTGACACTAGTATTGCTTTAATGAAAATAATTTAATAAAACTAGAGCTCCTGGTATAAAGCTGATACTTCAGTGTTGGCATGTAAAGGTATTAGTTAAAGTACCTTCTTATTTTTAAGTTGTTACTTCCCTTAGCCTTCCAGTTAGGATATGTTGAGCATAGTAAATTGTTAGACTTGTTACTGAAGTGAAATATCCAAAGTAGTTGCTTTTCATACATTTTTTAGCATATAATGAAATTATTAGATGAAATGGTTTGTAGTCTCTACTCTGAATATTTGAATTTGTAATGTAGACTCTGCCATGTCCAAAGGTTTGTTGCAAAGCAGTTTGTGTTTTAAAAACATGATAGTTTCTACTTTGCAGAAACCACCTTTTTTTCTGAAGCTGACACAGATAGGTGCTACTGAGGCTAGTGCACTGCAGTTAAATAGCGGTCCTTTTTTCAGGTGAGAAGAAAAAAGCAGTGACACTGCCTCTGAGAGAGAGAATTCCAATATAGTGTCAGGAAAATCACATTTCATCCCGACTGGTGTAGCTGGAAGTTTACTTGTGATCAGAGGGTCTACATAAAGTGTAAGGCACTGCATGAAAGCTTCCTGGGGAAGAGAAGCATCTCATTGTCCTAGGTGAGTAAATTGTGCATAATTTCCATACCTGTTTCAGTGATGCCCTGAGTGCACTAAGCGTATGGACAGACCTAATATCAGTGGAGTTTCTCATCAAGGACTTGCATTTTACCTTATCCACAGAAGCCTTGACGTGCTGGGGAGTTTTCAAAGAACTAGAATTAAGGTCATCTCAGTATCTACACAGAACCGACTAGAAATAAAAGACAAGTAAAGCTATTGTGGTTTCCAAATGAAGTAATGGAAGTCTTTTATTAAAAAGACTTAGAATATGAGTGATGCAAATTAATTCAGTTTTCTAACTGAGGAAGAGTTTGAGTAGATGTGGTAAAGCTGATAGAAAACATCCAGCATTCTCTAAAGGCAAGTGGCCCAGCAGATGCAAGCATAACTAAACAGTTACTATTTGAGATGGTGTCAGTCAGGTAGTGAAGCGCTCAGTTGCCTCACATGTAACTAACACTGTACCTATCTGAAGAAAAAGTTGCAGGAGTGGGGTGAGGAAAGGGAGAAATTCACACCCATTTTTATAAGGGAGCTGAGGTCTGAGGACTTTGAATTGCACTAGTTTTATGTTGCTACCCCTCTGCTGGCTTGAATAGAGCTATTTCAAAACATATGAATATCATCTCAGTGTATGTGCTTAATGAGAAGAATAAACTTGCTGAGTTTTTATGTTTGGTTTCTGTGGATACAGGACTAAAAAGACCAAGGCTACAAATTTGAGAACACTGATTTACCTTTTGAAGTAGTAAAACACTGTGTCTTATCAGCCACTCATCATAGGGGAGGTTACTTAACACTGACAGCAGAGGCTTCACCATTCTTACTGCAACACTAAAGGGAAAGATACTAAAAAAAAGTAGAAAATATCCTTTCCAATGGTTACCATAGTATAGGCAGACTTGTGAAAGAAGTCAGAAAAAAAGCTGAGATTTCTGCTGCTATTCCAGGTTCCCCTGCAATAGGAGAATTCACTCCCTTGGGATTTACACTCCAGCAAGAATAATAATACACAACAATGACAATGTCATGCCCTCGCTGTGTTTTGGGAACTGGAAGCTGCGGGGGTTCTCATGAAATTAGGGAAACAAAGCCTCTTTTTCCTCCAATAGTTTTTGCTTTTTTGTGGGGGAGGTGTGTGTGTGTGTCACAAACTGAACTATGTAAAATAAAACACTGGAACATATTGACCTGAACAAAGAGATCTAAAACTGGTGTAAAACTGTTATAAACTGATTTATGATTCCTGAATTCCGTAGGAAACTTGGTTCTCTGACTAATAGCAGGGCAAGTTTTTTGTCAATAAGCCGCAAAGTCTCAAATAATGATCCAGTTTGAATGGAAGCAGCAATGGCCTGCCATATGTGAGTGACCTCTCAGATGAGATGTATGCACCCTTACACCTAGGTGGGAGTGGTTGAACAGCATTATCTAGTGGGACAGATGGGAGAACTTACTGGTCTATTTTCCTCTAAAAAGATAGAAAAGTGAACATATCAGAATGGAAAACTAATTGCTTAAATCTACATCTCAGCCTATTTTAGAAGTATTCTGAAAGAAAAGCAAAAACAGATGGAAGAAAGTATTGAAAGTCATCCATGAAAAAGACATTTTCTAACTAGTTCTATCAGGAATATCAATATGTGCTTCACCTAACAAGCATATTTATATTTAAGTGTTTACTTTGTCAAAGAATGTTGGTCACTGTCTGAAAAAAATACTTTCTTCTTTAAAAAAGTTAAAAGGAATTTAGGTGAAGTACATAGAAGAACAGAACCAATACTGAGTAAGACAAAACTGAAAGTTTCCTTGTTAGGTGGGGTGAGTATTCCCTGCAAATAGTGATTTCTGTGCTATAACACTCAGTTGCAGAAAACAAGCCTCAACCCCTCTGATTCAGTTCAGCCTGGTAGCTTTGATTCTGGGGGACAGCAAACGTTATATAACCGTCTCATGTGACAAAGTTCTGGCTGGCGGGTTGGCCCCTGTACATACCAATTCCACTTTGGACTCAGCCTTTCACATGATTTTAGGTGTGTGTGCATGTGTTTCTCCTCACCTCTCCCCATGGGGTTACTGTCTCCACTGTTTATTACTTTGTATGCTGTACTGTTGACACAAACTGCAAATTGCCTCACAAGCTACACAGTTCCAGGTTAATATATTTGATTTTCTCTGTATATCAGGCCTCTCAGAAGTGTCACTTGAGGTTTCTATCACTGTCTGGTCGCCCACTTCAAATGGATCAGGAAATTGTTATGTAGCTATTGCCGACTTTGTGAAGTTCATGTATTTCTTCTGTTTTCTAGCTGCTATTGGATTCTTCTAGTTAGAACTGGGCAGGTGCAATCAGTCTCATTTACCTGAGAGATTCTTTAATAGTGGCTTCAACCCAGGACAGAAATAAATTAAAGAAATATTTCCCTATCATACCTCGCATCTGGTATGTGTAGTCAAAAGCTTGCCTAAACCTCTTTTACATAAACCTATAAACAACTCACCAAAACAAGTGTTATCTTAGTGCCCTGCAGTGCTGGCTGGGTACCCTTGGCAGACCTGTCTGTAGGCATGGAGTTGCTGTCTCCTTGTAACATTTCTATTTCTCTTCCAGATGTGTTGCGCTATATCACATTTTTCACCAGTAAAGTCTGAATATATTAAAATGTTCAGTGTTACAGTAATAAAATATGTGGTGTGGTTGCCAGATGAGATGGTTTGTAAAAACAGTTTTGTTTTGTCACAACAGTGCAGGTGATAGAGGGAAAATCCAGTGGGGGCCCATTAGTAATGTTTTTCTGGCAGATCTAAATATTGTTTCTAATGTTCAAACACATTTAGGCCGTTGTGGGTAGTTGTACATAGAGGAGCCTGTTTAATGTTTCAGCTGAAATCTATTATGCCCTCTGGGTCCACAACAAAAACCCTCTGCAGGAATAATAGTGTTAAAAACTAGAATTTGAGGCCAGGAAACATACCATAAAGAAAGCAACTAAGGATTACTGTAATGTGACTTTTTATTTTTGTAAAATTTTAGGGAAAAGCCACACTAGGTGGCTGAGTGGGTATTTAGCAAACTGGAAAATCAGATCAGGTAAGTTCCCTGATTTTATCAAGAAAATGTTTTAAGTTACATTAATACCTGTGTAGAGAGAATAGTGTCCTGTATATGGATGAGGTACATATAGGTGAGATGATAGATGAAATGCACAGATGAAGTGCCAAATACTTGATCCTTTTGGAAAAAAAGTATGGGTTCAAATCAGGCATTGCTTTTGAATCATTCCAAACCTCCACCTATTTTGCATTTTTTGTTTTTGTTCTCAAATGAAAAACTCTCATGGCAAGACCATCATTTCCAGGCCATTTCTGGAGACAGAGGTTTGCAGTCTGATTTTGGGCATTCCAACAAAGTGTGTGAACCTTTCAGCCTCTCACACTTCTGAGACTCACTTGAGTTCTAATTGAAGTATGTATTTAGGCTGAGTTTTCTAAAAGCATGTCAAGTCATATATAGGATTTGAACTAACAAATCCCTAGGGTTTACAAAAAATCCCAAACTCAGGCTATATTGTCTTATAAACAATTAAATAAATAATTAAATAAATTTGAATTATTGCCTTGAAAATCTGCGTTTCCATGTATAATTAAGAACACACAAAACATATCTGAAAGTTCAGGGTGTAATTCACTAAGAACTTTTGCAGTGCAGGTGAACGTGTTTTTGTAAATAACAAATATTTGCACATTTTTTTTTCTTTGAATCATTTCTTTTCCTGTAGGCTTTCATCCTTGGTATACTGCCATGTTGCGCTAGTTTAAAAATGCTAGTTTAAAAGGGAGACAAGCAAACACGACTCTAGAGAGGTTACAAGTCAGAGTTACAATTAACTGAAAAGATTACAATAAATGCAATGATACAGAGAAAACTGGTTTTAACCCTCCAAACCAGATGTATAACCCAACACCCTGGGACAAGAACAGAACAGTATTTGTTAGCCCATGTGCTGAGCACCCTGTGGCCCCCTTTCCTGGGAAAGGAAAACCTGTTGTTCTGGATGATGGTCACAGTTGAAGTGATGATCACAGTCTTGTTGAGAGTGGCAGTTGCAGTCTTGTTGAGATTCTGGTCATCTCTGGATCCAACCAGAGGTACCAGAAGTCCTAAAACCCAAAGATTATATATGCTCAGGTTCAGGTGGGAATGCCCAGTACCTCCCTCAGTGCAGAGAGTTTCACAATGGGTGATTTAACTCTTTGAGTCATGGGATATTTTTGGAGTCTTTGATGGTCTAGGTGTTGCAGCTGGCTATTATGCCAGTCCAGTATGGCCCACTAGCAGAGAAGACCCCTCAGGCTGGGTGTGAAGGTGGTAATGCCTCCTCAGAGGGGAGTTATTACAGCCTAGTCCTTGGTATGAAGACAAAAAACCAATCCCCTGACCAGCTTGTTGGTGTCAGGTGTGACCTGGGCAGCTGCTGCAAATGATCCATTTATTAACAGTCCATCAGAAACTACACAGAAGGTGTAGAACACACAGTTTTGGTTATACCCAGATGGTGATAAACTGGTCCCAGCCCTTGTAACTAGGACACACGTTATGGTATTCAACTATTTGCTTCCTGTTTTTTTAAACTGAGAAAGTACCTCAGTTCTGTGCAGTTTCTCTAAGGAGAAGTGTAGTGCTTTTCTGCTCATTGCCAATTTTTAATTGTTACTGAAGTTATGCATGGTTCTATGTTGTGTTCCAAAAGAGCCAGGCAATACAGTACCCAACTCATCATTCCCACAAACTTTGACAAGGGGTGAGCTTGTTTGGTAGGGCTCTTCAGCAATCAAAATATTTCTGCTGGACTGTTTTTCTGCTCAGAATTATTCTACTGTTCCTCTGAAATAAGTTTACCATATCAATATGACAACACTATATTTAGGGATAAAACCACCTTTCAGCTGTATCAAAAGAATTTTTTTCTTTTTTTTACTTAACTGACTTTCATATCACACTTTTATCACAAGTTACAACTTCATGCAAAATAAGGAAAAATGAGAATGGAATGATTTGAGTATTTCAAGCCATATGAAGAATGTTTTTCTGCAAACTTTTCTTGACATATTTCCTTTGTTCCAGAATGAAAATGAATTCATAAGCAGAATTTTTTTGTTTGAAATTAGCTCATGTGTTTGATGATCTAATGGATTGTTACATCATACCAGAATTTCAAAAAGGTATACCATACTTAAGGACATTCAGGATAATATAATAGTATTTTAGGACTTATGCTTTCTAGAAGTTTATATTAGCACATTTAAGGTACCATTTTTTTGTAACTGTGTAAAGAGTTGTCTGAAAACAGGAAGTTGTGGTGTTCCTTTGTGAAGTGAAGGGCAGACAGGGATAAAGGAGAAAGGAGTGGAAAGGTATTGGGAATCAGCTTGAAAAGAAACATGTAAATTTTAAGAAGGCTCTAAGATTTCTTTGAGGAGAACTAGAGGGAAAATGAACCCTGTAACACTGCAGTCTTGAAGGTGAGAGGAGATTCCTTGTGCATGAAAGCTGACTAAAATATCTAAAATAATGTTTTCCCTGGTATGATGAAAGCCACCTTTTAGTTTATTGCATTCCTTACATGAAAAATGAGAGAGGAAAAACATGCACAGTAACAGGAAAGGGTAGAGTTCCTACTTTTCGTTATTTTTCACATACCTAAATTAGAGATCTACTGATCTTATATCATAGAATCATAGAATCATAGAATCGATTGGGTTGGAAAAGACCTCAGAGATCATCAAGTCCAACCCCTGCTCCAACTCCAGTCCGTTCACTAGATCATGGCACCAAGCGCCATGTCCAATCTCAGTTTAAAAACCTCCAGGGACGGTGAATCCACCACCTCCCGGGCAAGCCATTCCAGTGCCTGACCACTCTCTCTGTAAAGAATTTCTTTCTAATGCTCGAATATATGAGAACCTAACAGTATCTAGAAATTAAGCAATTACTCACTGCTGTTGCTCCAAAGAAAAAACTTCTCTGGTCTTACTCTAGCCTATGAGCACAGACTCAGGAAAATGAAAGTGAGACTACAGAATGATAGGTTAACTTTATTTTTGATTCACATCCTCTAAGGCTTTGCACATAGTAGGCAAATGCTTTCATAAAACACAGAATGGTCTGTTGTCACATACCAATCTTTCTTTAAAACCAAGTCTCTTTTTAAAGCTGGTGAAACCCTTTTAGGTGAGATACTTTCAAGTGAAAGGCTTTTTAATACAGAAATGAGAAGGTACATCGTATTTTAGTGGACGAATAATCACACAGTCAGACTTTGAATACAATGCACATGTTTTATGGAGGTGACAGAAGGCTCAGTGGAAAAGGAGACAGAGTAACTCTTGCAAGATTTAAGGAACACATTTAATTTACTGCATCTAATGTTGACACTTGTCTGTCTTATTTCTGTATTATGAAGACCTTAAACCTGGACATGAGCACCCAAGGTCCCAAAGCCACTGGTTCTTCCTCCTTATGGGGTCAATATGTTGGGAACAGCCTCACTGAGGTTTACATAGAAATAAGAGCTGAGTGGCATGTGTGTCTGTAAGTGTCTTGCTTTTCAATTAGCAGGTAAAATAAGGCAACACTGGTAGCACAAACACATCCAGGAGTCAAAAGTCTTGAGGTATTTTTTTGTGTAAATTTGACAAGAAAAATTCTCTGAAGGAAGGAAGGACCTGGAGAAATAGAAACAGAGAGTTATGAAATGCCAAGAATGTCAAGAAATTGCAAGTGATGCTGTGGGAATGACTTGGGAGAGCTAAGGCAGAAAAGCAGCTGGTCACTGTATAAGGCTCGTCATATTTTTACCCCAGCTGGGAACTAAGTACTTGCTCACTCCCCTGCCATAGTGCAGAGGAAAATTGAAGGGAAAAAGAGTAACAGTTTAATAATTGAAACAAAATAAAATATAATAGTACCACTAATAATACTAATGGTAATAACAACAGTAATGAATAGGAGAGAGAAAGAGTAATAAAACCCAAGTGAAACAAGCGATGCATGATACAGCTTCGTACTACCCATTGATTGTCCTCCAGCAGTGATCGGCCTCACTTAGCCAAGTTTATATACTGGGCATGATGCTCTATGGTGCGGAATATCCTTTTGGCCAGTTCGGGGCAGCTGTCCCAGCCATGCTCCATCCTGGTTTCTTGTGCACCTGCTCAATGACAGTCATGCAGTTCTGCATCATCACTGGGAAATCTGAAGAGATGAGTGTTTGTGGGAAGCAAATGAAATGGAGTGAGAGACGTGAGGTGATAATACTAAGTGTATTTGGATACTAATTCCATCATCCAGAAAGGCCCAGCCATATTCTGTCATGCACTTTCCACCTGAGCATGCATCAAAACAAAAGCTCAGTGACTGGAGAACTGATCTGAGTAGGAATAGTGGAATATGCAATTGCGGCAAAGAAGGAGGATTTCAGTAGCTGTGACACTAACCTAGAGTGTTAGAAACATGTCTCCTGCACCACAGATACCTGGACGATTTGAAATGAACTTTATAGATCTCAGTTACTATGAACAGTATAAGTGTGTATTTAATACCCTACAAAACTGTTGTCTTGCTGGGGGCATTTGGATGCTAAGACACTCCAACTCTGGTGACATAAGCAATATAATGTTGATAGACAAATACTTCCAGAAGGGCAAGACAACATACACACCAGTGGTGTCTTCTAATTAATCCTCTGCAAAACTTAATTTTGCTGCTCACTTCAGTGTATCTGATCACACAATCAGAACAGTCCACATCTCCCCCTGATTCTTGGAAAGCTTCACTTCCAAATAGAAGCACAAGATCTAGGAGCTCTTGCAGCACATACAACTGCAGCAATGTATCTGTTGCATTCACTTTTTTTACTCATAACTAAATCTAGAGTTTTTCAAAATTTTTTTTTTCTAACTGAGGTAATGTAGAAACAGAGGAAATATGTAAAAATGTTTAGCAAAGCTGTGACATTGCTAATTAATGTTTTTATGTAGAATTACAGATTTTTTTTCATTGCATTAATGGTAGAGGTTATTCAATTGCTTGGCAAATAAAGGGGGTTTCTTTAGAAGGAAAATGAAAAAAAAAAAATGCCTGCTTTCCTGCCACTTCTGTAGGGTCTAGTTTTTCCCCCCCCATAGAATTCCTGTCTGTGCTGTGTAGATTTTTTTTGATTGCATTGTCTTGGTTTGCTTTTTCACTTTCTTCAAGAGATAGCTTTCAGCCTTCTGTAACGACAATTATCATACCAGCTATAGGGACACTTTCACAAGCTACCAGAGAGTTCAGGGAAGGGCCATGAAGATGATTCAGGGGCTGAAGCATCTCTTGTTTGGGAAAAGGCTGAAAGAATTGGGACTGTTCAGTCTGGAGAAGAGAAGGCTCTGGGTGATCTCATCAATGACTACAGATACCTGAAGGGAGGGTGCAAAGAAGATGGAACCAGGCTCTTTCCAGTGGTGCCCAGAGGCAGGACCAGAGGCGACAGACGCATAACTTCAGGGAGCGTGGGAGGTTCCCTCGGAACATGAGGAAACACTTTTTCACTTTAAGGGTAACCAAATACTGTCACAAGTTGCTGAGAGAGGTGGTGGAGTCTCCCTCCCTGGAGATACTAAAAAGCGATCTCATCATGATCCTATGCAACTGTGTCTCAGTGACCCTTGTTGATCAGGAGTATTGGACTAGGTGGCCTCTGAGGTCCCTTAACCTGAGTCATTCTGTGGTTCTGTGAACTCAAGTTTTATGCATTAGTAGAGTACTTCACGTTAAAAGTGAGAATATACAGTCAGTCTCTTCATCTGAGGGGGAAAAAAAGAGAGTACAATTCCCTTCAACATGATCAAAGGCAGTGTTCTGCTGTATGCAAACACAAAACCATGAAATGATGTTTCTGTAGAATTCTAGCTCTCAGTATTTGTACTGCAGGCTGCTGCTGTTGTTTAAATGGGTAGATAAAATGGGAAAATATTACTAACAGAAATAAAATCCATTAATGCCTCTACAGTCCAATTAATATTGTGAGTTTTCATTTGATTGCTTTTGAGGTAAATGAGTTGATATTTTTAAAAAAAATGAGAAAGCTGAACAACTTAAAAAAAAATGCACAAACACTTCAGAATTAATTACAGCTAGCCCTCAAAATGAAATGAAGCTAGAATGATTCCCTCTGACAAGCTATCGTAAATCAGAAGAGGAAAATGAGATTGAGTGAGGAATCAGAAAGGATAATTCTATAGAAATTATTCAGTTTCAATACAGCTGAGAGAATGAGGCAAAAGTTTTAAAATGACAGCAAGACAACTCAGAGGCATGTTCTTCATGTTTCTCTCTTCACTAAACTCTTGGGGTATGCTGTCCATGGTTCTGCCCATGATTCTATCTACATTTGTTGAGTAGTCCTATAATCCAGCAGGAAAATGTTACAACAACAAGTACTTTGGTGTCAATGAAGGATGCAAATGACAGATATTAGGCATATAGGCTTGGAAATCTACCTACAGACAGATCAAGTTGGAGGTTTAGGATCTTGTAGCATTAATTTGTGCTCAGTAAGGTGGGTGTCAGTACAGAGCCTTCCTGACAAGAGATCAGCTCTTCTTCATTAACTTCAACCTTGGTTTTGCTCTGAGAACTATTTTGAAGTGAGTCCCAGAACATTCTGAGTTAAAGTGACCCATACGGATCATTTATTCCAGCTCTTAAGTGAATGCCCATACGGCCATCGAACCCATTAGCACCGTGCTCTGACCAGCTGAGCATTTGGGGTCATTTGGAACAAAGCCTGGATAAGAAAACAGAGATATGTTGTGTGAAGGAGAATAAGATCCTTGTGTTAGTCACTCTGGCTGCAGTGGATGCATTTTCTGCAGATATATCCAGGAGACACTGATAAAAAGGTCACACAGCCCAGAAAAACATTCTCATTGCAAAAGAATTGGATGCTTTGTATTGGGTGGCTTGATGCAAGTGATTGAACTCAGTTGTTGAATGGGAAATAAAATATTTTGGTCCTTGTCATGGAAGATTTTGTATGACATGGTGGTGAAAATTCCTTTTAACTCTTGAATGCATTAACCTAAGGTATTTACAGAAATGTGTTCTTAAAAGTTAATTATTTTCAAGCAGAAAATACCATTTGAGCTCAGCTGCCACTTAAACCAGTTGACAGCTTTACCTGCAAAAAGCTTATGGTCTTTGAAGAGTCACCAAATGCAGTATGAGACTGCCTTGGTGGAAATTCTGAGGCTCCAACACTCCAACACATCCCTCTGTGTATCAGCTTGGGTGTTTTACTCAGTATCATGCTGTCAAGGTTCTGGAAAAGAAGTCAGTCAGATTGTGGCAAAATTCACAACTTCTCTTCTAAACTTTCAGTTTTAGTTCTTGGTAATTTTATTGTAATCTGTGGTGCTGGTTGAGGTGCTTGACTTCCAGAATATGTTCAACAACTGGAAAAAAAACCTTCCTGACCAAACTGGAGGCTTGCTTCAAAGGATATTGTTTCTGTTTTTCTGTTGAGAAATTTTGACCTTGATGGGAAATAGTTAGTGTGTTTAAAGCCCATATTTTCCTTTTGCTTTTAGTTTGTGGCTGTGATGTTGTTTTGTTGGATTTTTTTGTTTGTTTGTTTTGCCTTTTTTTTGTTTTCCTCTCAGATTTGCCCTTTGTTATTGGATTTAGAGTGTTCATTCCTCTTTTAGCTATGGTATAAATTCACTAAAAAAAAAAATCCAAATTAATTCAAAAATATTCAGTGACGGGTAACATAGAATAGACCATGGTAGATTGCTCTCCTTGTTCCTTAAACTCCTGGAAAAAAAAAAAGAAATAAAAATCCTGCTTTTAAGTAGAAATTTCCTTTATTATCCCTATACATAACATTTCATGTATCCTCTCCTAAAAAAAAATATAATCTTTTTGCTTGCCTGAATCCAGTTTCCCAACTGACTGTTCCCCGGCCCTTCAACTGTCTCATGTACTCCCTCTGTAGATGGAATCAGTCTTCTTCAATTTTTGTCTCCTACAATCTGTATATCATTAGCAAACAACTTATGTAATGATTGTCTGAATTCTTCTCAGTTATTAATTGTAATGTTAAGTTGTGGAGGGTCAATATTCACTATACAGAATCCACTAGGTCATGTCACTTTAATCGGATTGCCTACTCACTTAACTAGATCAACTTTTCTGGTTTTTTACCTTCTTTATATATCAGCATATTATTTTCTGGCAAGCCTCTTGAGCACCTCTGATGATCAAGACATCCTGAAAATCAACAACAGTAACTGAGAGAATATGTCAGCATTATTAAGCTCTTAGATGCAAGGCACTTGGACTTGTTAAGTGAAGAAGGCCTCCTTTAGGTTATCACGTAAAATTAGGAACTATTGGAATGTAAGTACTTCAATATCATTGTATGTTACGATTGGATCATAGAAGACTCATTTCATGTACAACTCCACCCACCTTTAATGTAATTGTTAATTCTGACACATCCATCTAGTAATTCATCAAGAATTCCTCAATTTTTCTGAGTATATTCAGACAAAACTAAATTTCTTAAGTAGCATGGTCTATTTCTCATTTCCAGAGTATTTGTGTAGTTACAGAAATGATATGAAATAGTTCTCTATGATTATTTGCATTTTAATTTTTGAACTCTATCTGCTGATTCTCCCAGCTGTTTCCTGCTTTCTGTAACTAGCCCATTAAAAGCCTGAAACATGCTTAAATACACATTCACATATACAGTTCACATTTACCACTTTGGACTTTATTCTGTTTGCAACAATAAATCAGAGCAAGTTGTTAAAATATGAGAATGTATGATTTGTGGAGCCAGATTAAACTGGTATGTCATATTAGTTAATGCCATGAATTTGATGGTTTTTCAAAAGAAAACTAACCGCTGACTACCTCCTCCATAAATCACTTACGCATGAACTCATCTGGGTACTGATACAGCTTTAAAATTTCCAGCAAGTGGAGCTAATCGCACAACTGGCATTTTAAAATGCACTTTAAACATCTCACTGAACACGGGCTCAGGCCGGCTGTGCAGTGGCATGCAAGGAAGCACGCTTCCTGACCATCACTGAAACAAGAGCTTCCCAAAGCTGAAAAAAAAACCCTAGGGAAGATGGGAACACCTTGTGTCTGGCAGGAGGAAGAGGGGTTACAAAATAAAGGGATGATCACAGAAGCAAATTTACTAGTAACATATAGCGCTTCATTGGATAAAGATGGTGTGTGTTGTTCTATCAGCACCATGAGGTGATATCAAGAATTGTGTTTTTAATATCTTTCACCAAAAGGAATCATTCTACAGGAAGGTGAAGAGAGAAAATAACAGACTTATACCCTGTCTTGTTTGGCAAAACTCCTTGTTGCATTTCCAGGATGCACAGGGAGATGAGTTTTCTCCTGAGCTTTAAACATGTTTCAGCAGCTTGATTTGACTACTATGATTACTTTCTATAGCCTTCATATTCAGCGTGACAATGATTTTTGAGGTTTGTTTTTGATATCTATTTAACTAGAAGTTGTGCTGAAAGTCTTTGAGGAAATTTCCGTTGTTGATATTGTGATGATTCTTATTTCAATGAATTATGAATGCATTTCTTAATATGAAATTATAAGCTCAGACCTCAAAGTCACTATTGGAACAACACTGACACTGTTTCTTGATATGATTTCATATCTGAGTCTCTAAATCAGCATATCTCCAAGAAAGGAGGATTCATTTAGAGTGCAAATGTTGACCTGAGACAGGCCTGGACAAAGTTTTTTTTCACTTGGAAATGCTGAGCTGCTGAACTCAATTTCCTGTAGGAAAAAGCTAGTTTCAACAACTGTTTGTTTAATGTTCAAATACAGGAAAAGGCCATGCAGATACCTTTGAACTGAAGTTTTGGTTTAAGCAGCCAAATTTATTTTTACTGTTTATTTTTTGCAAAATAGAAACACAGCAAAATAATTAAGAGATATTTCACCATTAGTATTTCTGCTGAGACTTTTTGGTCCCATTCCAAATAAGGACTAGAAGTTTTTCACATTCCTGTAGGACAGAAAACCAGTTTTTCTCTCCCCCTTCTAGTCTTGTGTAATCACTGAAGATTGGCGAGACTATTTGATAAAGCATATTAAAAGGGATGAATTTATATTGTTGACTTAGTAATGATTAAGTGGAGATATAAAAAACTATTTGTAGGAAGGATAAAACCACAAATAAGAGACTGAAGGGTCTAGGAGGACTTGTCATTAATAGCAGTAGGATGGCATCAGTAAACTAAAAAATTAGTTTATTCATCAAGTTAACGATCCTTATGGTGAGATATATTAACTCACTATTAATTAATTTGGTACTTTTTTAACAGTTTCACATGTAATCTCTTGTGTGTGAGAGACTGTAGTCAAAGAGAATGATTTAATAGAACCTTCACATTTCCAAATCTCTTGACTGCATTTTCCTAACTCATTCAGCTGCTTTCATCTTTCAGAGCACTCTTGAAATGCAGCTGCCCTTTCATGGCTGTTAGGACATTCTTTTCAAATTTAACATGTTTCCTTTCATTCTGATGGATTGGTATATTATGCATTGCCTTGCTGGCACTGCTCCAGCCCAATGTACTTCGCAAGTTTTTCCAGAGACTTTATAAATTGCTGATTCTGTTGTATCTGTTGAACAGTTAAGAAATTCTAGAAGTTACATGAACAAAGATGATAGATAGTTGGCATTCCAGCTAAAAGTGCTTTCTTTTGGAAAACTCACTTGATTCACCTCTTTCCATGGGCCCAGGAGCCTTATTTCAGCTCACACATGGGCCCTTGTGGAAAAGATGAAAGTACTTTCTATTTTAATTGATGATTATGTCATCTGTCCCAACCTACCCCCAACCAGAGTAGTCCATTTTCTGGAAAGAGTTTCTTGGAGACAGCAGGCATTTTGAACTGAATTCTGTCATAGTTATAAACTGAGATCTGTTCAACAGGTCCATTAGCATCTCTGGTACATGTCTGTTTCTAGATTTAAGCATCTAGTAGACTTAAACTGTAAGACAGGATCTATGTAGAATCGAGGAAAAGGTGTTGTGGAACATTACATAAAAATGTTATGCAATTTCCTAAAGTCTTCCTTTGCTTCCCATATGACTGGGAAATAAGACAAAAAAGTACTAACTTATTTTCCCTCAGTTGTCCTGCTTTAATTTTCTCAGATGGGCCAAGTGCCCAATAGCAGCTTCTGTGCAAGGGAATTTATTGTTCTTCCTATCCAAGCTGATAGAGAAACCCAAAGCTATTTGGATGGCGAAGCATGTAACTAGCTCTGACCATAAACTAGATAAATGTTATGTGATACATGGGGAGATTAGAAGCTTCTCTAGGAAACCATTTAGGAAGCCCTCAGTACTTCTGCTGTTGTCCCTATATAGCTCAGTCTTCAGAGAGGAATTATCACCACTGCAAAATAATTTATAAAATAGTTACATGGGCTTTTCTTAGGGGAGGCTTCTGCCTCCCCAGAAGACCTTTGAGTCTCATCTGAGCCTTTGCAAGACACTCATTAGTTAGCTGTTGCATTGACAGAAAACAATGGAAAACAGATGAATAGGCTCCCCACTAACTTTGCACCATGTCAATGGCAAGAGATTGCATTGGGAGCTTCACATCAATCAGGAGTAATGCCTTCAGCATGCAGCTGAGAATAGCAGTGCCGGTGGCTGGTAAGGGCTTGCTAACCAGTGCTGCTTATGATCTGAATCCCATGGGGGGCTTGCCATCTTCCTGCCTCTCTGACCTTCCTAATGCAGTTCCTTGCTGGGCTTTGCTATGTTGAAGGGAAACAGAATCAGAATTCCCAGCCCCCCTCCTGTCACCTTTTCTTTTATATCTCTTAAATTCCTTATTTCTGGCCAGTACAGTAAAAAAACCCCAAACAATCAAACAAACAAACAAAAAAATTCAGTAACAACCATAATTAAATTCATGAGGGTACAGCCTGCATGGAACAGTGAAGTGTTCATCATGGCTAACGCCCTAGATAGCACACTTCATAGATTCTTCTTGGTCCATTTAAAAAGTCTCAGACAGATCTTTTGCAGACGCTTTCTTCCGCCTGCTTCGTAGAAATACAGCCCTTGATTTACTGAATCAAACTAGCAATTGTTTTGCATAGTGCCTCCCATCCAACTGTGCCAATAACCACAGTGCTTCAGCAGCTGGCAGAAATAGGCTGCCTTACTCAGGGGTAGGTTTCTGCCAAATTGCAGGCAGAGCTGTCTTTGAATATTTTTAAAAAATATACTTGAGGGTTGAGTTCTGAAAGGGTATTGGGTGCATGATCCATTTAATACATCTCAAAATCTGATTAGATGCCTGCTAGGCATCCCTAAACATTTAAAAGGTTTTTGAAAATATGACCATAAGTAGTATAGAAACTTGCAAGAGCTTTGAAAATAGAAGTAATGCGGTAGTCCAAGCATGTGGTGGAATTTAGTCAGATTTTCAAAGGCATTTGTACTCCTGAGTAGGCTTTGAAAATGTAAATCTAGGTTGCTAAATTACAGAAACACTTAACTCTGTGGAAACTTAACTTAAAAAGCTTTACAGCAACTTTCTCTATGAGAATATTTCCTTCACTGAATGGCTGATAGACTAGTAACTAGTGAATTAATTACTGAATAAAACTAGGTGCAATGACATGAACCAAGTATGAAAATTGGATAAATGCAAATTTAAAAATGGATAAAAACATTTTGGTAAATGATCAAATTTGTCATAAGATCAAATTAAACTTATCTTGACATAAACAGATGCCATTATGTTTGCAATTGTTATTGAAGGCATGGAGGATTATATCCCATTTTCTATATTTGTTTTATTTTCATACTTTCAATTTTGAGCCCAGTGGGATGTTTACATGACTTGGTCGTCTTTATGGTATGTATTTTGAAATCTGTGATTACAAAATAAATAACGTAGAAATAAGCCATTACTGTATCTGGAAAGCCATGAAACTCTGCATACATAGGAAAAGTCCAATCAGGACAGCTGTGCTAATGCAAGTTCTGGCTTTTAATGCCTCATTTCTTCCCTCATTTCTTCCAAGATATCTCCCTAGAACCTGCCAGTAGTGCTTTTACTGCACAGAGTCAAAAAATAGACGTTAATATTTTTTTTTGCCTAGTTAATAATTTACTGGTAGCAGGGCTCTGATGTCAGTTTCCAGATGTTTTCTCCAAGTGAGTATTTCAAATTAGGTAAAGATTTTGATTTTTGCATAAAGCTTTGAATGTTCCCACCTTCCCTTTGTTCTCTGCCATACACTGGGCCCTAAATCTGAACTGGTTGCGTGTCTTTGTCTTCCCAGACCATTGTGCAGATCCCCTGCAGAACAACAGTAATTGGCTATCCTGTCTCCTGGAGGTCCTGCTGGGTCTGACTAGGTCTGAAAGCGGCCAGTGCTCAGTGCTGACAAATCCTGCAGGGCACACCGAAGCCCTGCTGCCATCTCATCAATCTGAGCACTGATATTTTGACTTTGTATCTTGAGTTTCAATCCTTGATTGTTAGGGGTCTACAAGAAAAATTTTTCATGTTGTACTGTACTGTATCTCAGATGCTGGGCTGGATGTGGAGCTCAGCCCCCAGGCAGACTGTGACATGCTGGCCCTGAAGGTAGTTCTGCTCTCCATTGCTCTTCTTGCTTCTTCTGTTATAAGTGTCTTCCACCTCAGCCTGGTCCTGCACCAGCACATAGACAGGACAGGAACTCTTGGAAATTCAGCAGTGACAGATGACAAGTCCTACCTCTGGCATGCATGAATGCCTCTCAAGCTGGAGACAATGTGGAAGCAGAGCAACTCTGTGGAAACGGCCCTGGTCTCCAGGATGGAAGGGGTAGAAGAATTTCCCTGTGAGGTGAGGCTGAGGGACCAGGGCTTGTACAGCCTGGGGAAGCCAAGGCTTCACGGAGTATGATAGCAGCCCCCCAGGGCAATGGGGCTGTCATGGAGTAGATGGGGCCAGGCTGATCGTAGTGCTGCAGGGTAGGAATGTGAGACAACAGGCATAATTTGAAAGAAGAGAGCTTCATAGTGGATATAAGGAAACTCTATTCCCCACAAGGAGAAAAAGACAGTGGAGCAGGTTGTTTAAAGATGCTGCACAATCTTTGTGCTTGGAGGTTTTCCATATGTAAGTGGACAGAGCCTGGAGAAACCCAGTCTGTTATCAGAGGTAAGTCTGCTGTGAACAAAAGGTTGGAAATGAGAATTTTCCAACCCTGTGATCAGATGATTGCCTATTGCCATTGCAGACCCCTGTAATCAGTGATAGTGAGAAAAAAGAGAGAATTACCATGCCAAATGTTAAAAAATTGGAAATTATGGCAACTTCAGAAAGGAGAAAGGAAAGACTAAATATTAGGGTGTTAAAAGAGGGTGATAGGGTTGGGGAATGAAAAAACAATAAGAAAGATGGGGACACGTGGACAAGAAGAAAATAAACGGAGATGGTAAGGGTTTGGATGAGGAAATGAGTGATGAGAACTGAGGTAGGAAGCAAATTGATTCAGGGAAACACTAACGGGAACAGAAAGATGATAGACATGTTGAAACACTTCATGTTTCAGAGATGAGTGCTTCATTATCAGTTTGTCTTAGAGTTTTTCTTTTCCTAAACATGTATAGCAAAAGTGTCATATTATTGTCACTTGCAAGATTCAGAGTCTGTCTTAATTACTAATTTTGTCTATCCTTATGAAAAAAATATCACTAATGCTTTCACGTTTTTCTTTCAGGTCTATGGATAGCATCACCCAAACTATTAGTGATGGGTGGCAATATCTCTGGCTCAGAAAGCTTGGATTAGTTCCCAGCTTTGTTGTTATCACAGGGTTGTATTGTTTGGCAAAAGGATAAGATTGTGTACAATACATTATCTCTGAAAGCACAGAGGCTGGGAATGCGAAAAAGCAAATTATGGTTTTGTTTCATTTTAAACACTAGAAAAAGGAAACAAAGTGCTATATATTTTCAATATCCCTGTTTATAATAAGATATTTACATTAAAACAATGGGACTGGATATTGTTTTATGAGAGCATCTGATATTTGCTTTAAATTATTTGTGTGTCTGGATAAGTAACCCTGTCAGAAAAACTTTGTGGGAATCTATCTGTTCAGGGACCAGGTTGGGTTTTGGTCATTACTTCTTGGTGCTTATCCACATAAAAAGTGAGGTTTAGTGGTGGTGTGAAGTACAATTTAGTTTTGAGTAATTGTGAAAAAAATCTGTTCTTTCCCCAAATTGCATTAATTCCTACTTTAAATAGCAATCCCAATTCAAAGGTCTAGGCTAAAATTAAAAATAGGTACAGACCTCAGTGCCCAAAGGCGGTGGGATGTCCCATGGCTTCTCAGTCATGCATTGCTCACAAACAGTGCTCTTGGTCCCTTGCATCTCCCTCACCTACCAGCCTGCAGCTTCAGGCAGCTTCTGCTCCATGTTCCCTCCCAACTCATCCTGCTGAGCAAACTTTTCTCCACCTGCCCCAGGCTCTGGCTGCATTAATTATGTTCTTCCTGGCTGTTCTGGCCATCTGGCCTGGGCTGAAGCACTATCATGAGATTGATGTGGCCATGGTCCAGCAGATGCAGCAGTGCAAGGAGTAACTGCACCAGGAGATGAGGCAGCTACTACAGGACAGTGAGCAGAGCAGGCCCAAGGAAGAAGCTACATTCCTCTCCGTGTTGCAGCAGTAGCCATTTTGGATTACTAGAGCAGCCCTGCTTGCTGAGGTCTGCCGGCTGACCAAACAAATGAAACTTGCTTCTAGGAGCTGCCGCGAGCAGGACAGCTCCAGCACTGAGAAGGAGGATGACAACAAGGAGGAAGAAGATATCAGTGGAGCACAGAGTGGTGTCAGGTTGTTGGCTGTGCCCACACTATAACCAGTGCAGGGACTACCTGACATGTGCAAGGATCTGAAGAAGCTGGTGCATGACCTTGGTGTCTGATGAGTGCTTTGCGGAAGCACTTTCATGCTGGAGATGCGCTCAGCCACTGGGATGGATGCAAGCTGTGATTCCTGGAGTGTTCACAAGAGCTGAATCTTCTACCAGCTGCTTATGTTCCTGGAGCCATCTCTGGGGCACATATTCAGGCTAGAGGTTTACACCATGAGACAGCTGCCAGAGAAGTGCTCTGGCATCTGTGTGGTGCTGGAATGCACATGCTCAAGGAAGTAATTGATGGGGGATACTTTGTTTTTTCTCCCCCCCACCAACAACAAGCTGCAGAGCGACCTGCTCCTGTGCAAGGAGGAAATTGCCAGTTGGATGCAACATTTGCTGAGATCCGCCTGTCCCCATCAGCCTCGGCAGCACCACAGTCGTCGCAGGGGTGCTGTCCTCCTCCCAGTCTGTCCTCTGCGATGCTGCTCTGCACTGAGCTGGTTTCTACAGTGCAGCAAGGCAGCCCAGGCACCTACCTGATCCTTCAGTAGGCAGCAGCCAGCTTTCCCAGCGGGCTGGTTTTGTCTGCAGTAGTTGATTTTCTTCACATTGACTAGTATGAGCATTTCTGTAATTTAGGGATCAAAATGTTTAGCTTTGAAGTTGTTGAAGCTCAGAAGTAATTTAGATGGGTTTGATAATTCGAGCATTTGAATTTGCATGTTGGGTCTGTTGGGCCACACAATCTAATTGTGGGCAAGCAAATAATAAAAGGTTGATCAAGCTGAACAAAGCTGAACAAATTAACATCCATGGAAGAGTTTTGACCAGATCAACATCCACCTAATTAGGCACCTGCTGACGTTGACATGCTGGGGGAAAGGGATGCCATCCAGAGGGACCTTGACAGGCCTGACAGGTAGGTCCATGCAAACCTCATGAAGTTCAACACAGCAAAATACAAGGTCTTTCACCTGGGTAGGGGCAATACCAAGCACAAATACAGGCTGGGCAGATAATGGATTGAAAGAAGTCCTCAGGAGAACAACTTGGAGGTATTTGTGGATGAAAAACTCAACATGACCTGGCAGTGTGCACTCACAACCCAGAAAGCCAACCAAATCTCAGGCTACATCAAAAGCAGTGTGGCCAGGAGTTTGAGGAAGGTGATTCTCCCTCTACTCTGCTCTGGTGAGACTCCACCTGGAGTACTACATCCAACACTGGGGCCCCCAGCACAAGAAAGATGTTTACCTGTTGGAAAGAGTCCAGAGGAGGGCCACTAAGTTATCAGAGGGCTGCAGCACCTTTCTATGATAAAAATGAAGTTCAGTAAAGTCCTATAAAATTTTCCTGTGAATGTTTCTGTTATAATTCTGGCCAAAGTAAAAATGAAATTGAAAGATCTGTAAAACGATGGAGTTAACTTCTAGTCAGAATTCTGTATACTTAGCTTTGTCATTAGCTTAGTAACTCATAAAGAAAGCTTAAAATTTTTTTGGTGGAAATCAATATTTGGACAGCAAAGTAAGCAACTTACAGTGCTCACCAATTCTTCTGAAAATTAGGATATGAATTTAGGAGCTAAGAGACGTAAGGCATCTAAGTTGAAAAAAGCTTGAAAGAAGACAAAACATTAATTCTTCTAAACGGCATTATTATTATGAGATTTAATCTATTAATAAGTTCTAACTAATTTTGATTGATGTGCAATTTTACACATTGATAATTTGGAGAAATATCTTTGTTTTGGTATTTTTTTACAAAATTGATTGCAGACAATGGTATATGTGGAAGAAGAAAATTTCAAATGTCTCATATCTACGTGAATAAGCCAACAAACAAAGAATTACTGATTGCTCAGAAAGCTTGACAAATATATTTTCCCTTTTCCTTTAGTTAAGCAATGTCATATTGAACACAAAGTTGAAATAATCTTCTCCAGGCTAATCATAAGCAATTTTGTCCTAGCACATAATTGTTGTTTCCAGAATTTCTGTTACATAAACAGCTAAATGCAGACTCTGTGGGAACATTTCAAATTGCAACATATGACTTTTGCCAGGATCTGGTGAACTCTCTCGATTTCTTTGGCCATTCATTTGGTGGTGTCTCTACATTATGAAGGAGCTCTGTGCCTTCATCATGGCATAGCCTCATCCTGAACACTAAAGTTAGGATTTAAAACAGTTTCAGTCATCAGTCATGTGTAATTGCCCCTTAAAACTTCAGCCTTTGTGTGAGTTACTGCCTTCAGGGCTTGTTCAAAAATGTTCAAAAATAGTGTCTGAGGATATAGAGAGGTGCCAGGACTTCTGTCCTGAGCATGAAAATCTCTTAGTTATTCTTGATTTATGTGAGGTTGGTCAGAAAAATAGCTGCTGACATTCTTTTTTTTAGGCGCTGCCTTAAACTGCTTGCAACTGGTGCCTCCTCTCCCTCAGTCTGCCTTCCTGTCCACCAAGTCCAGGCACTCCTGGGCTCAGGATTCACACAAAGAGTAAATGCCTATAAATAGCATTTCTTCTTTACCCACTGTGTGCTGCTGTCCAATCCCCTTTTTACTCTCTGCAGGTATAGAAGTGCTTGCAAAAAACACCATTTACATCCTCATTTTGCAACAGCACTCTCAGATCTACAATTTATGCCACAGACGATATGTTTAAATATTTATATAGAACCTAAATGATGGAGCCATTATCTTCTCTGTTGCTGAGTTGTATAAGTTCTGTGCATGGTCTCCAGGACTCCATTTGCAGACCTTTTCCAATGCCACTGTTTTGTTTAATAATCCCCCAGGTCCTACCAGGTGTGTTCTGTCAAGCCAAGTAAAGTTTGATGGTTTCTTTACAAGTTGTAATAACAGGACTGCTTGATGCCAAAGAGCTATATCTGAATACATCAAATGTTACTGCAATGCATTGAAACTCATCTGGTACCAAAAAATACAACTGACAAGAAATCTTTTTTTTTTTTTTGAGAAGTAAGCTTATAAGAAACATTTTTTCAAGAAGAAATGGCAGGATTTCCCGAGATGTAAATTTCCATTTGTCTAGAAATTATCTTTGGGAAACATAATGAATTATTATAGTAGGCAATGCAAACTATAGCTTGCTGTACTTTTGAGTGTGCCATATTTGACACACTTCTCACAACTATTGTTCCTTGAAAAGAAGTATTCAGATAATCAGATAATCTGTATCATTAAACTGTGGATAGACATTTGGTGATTACCCTGTTTAAGTTTGTTCTGCTGTCCCTTTCTGGGTTCTATGCTCACTCTTCACCTGTCCCCTTCAGTAAGCTGGACAAGTACTTGTATGGTCGTATAGGAAACATAAGGAAAGTGGAGCAGGAACAAAAAATGAACATTTGTTCTTCAGTTACATCAGCAATCTGTACAATTGACCACGTAGACACCCAGAATGATGAAGGGACTCAGAAAGGGCAAACACAGGTCTAACTTATGCAGGAACTCCTGTAAAAGAAATGCTCACCTGTCTTATGCCTCAAATAGCAGGGCCCTCCTGACCCCGCTTAAGGCATCTGACATATGCAAGAAACTGTAAATGTATTCAGAACTATAGTGGAACAAGCACTCATGTTTTCAAGGAGATCTGATGAAAAGAGTTGTTTGAATTACAGTAGTGCTTTCTGAGCTGTGATTACCACCCCAGCTTTTGGCTTTGCTGAACCATTTCGTTCATTCCTGTTAACACAACAGTCAATATTCACTTAACAGTAA
Source organism: Cephalopterus ornatus (assembly GCA_013396775.1). Lineage (NCBI taxonomy): Eukaryota > Metazoa > Chordata > Aves > Passeriformes > Cotingidae > Cephalopterus > Cephalopterus ornatus. The sequence continues at coordinate 23,781 of VZRE01016797.1, forward strand.
AACTGCTTAAAAAAACCCCCGTATTTTATTTGTCCTTTGAACATGCAGTTGCAGATCTGTAATATAAAGTGTCCTTTAATTTGTTTATCAACAGCTAAGGATTAAAAATATGTTTTGTTTTGACTTTTGCATGACTTTTGTTTTGACGTTGTGCATGAATGATGAGCAGTAAAACTATGAGCTGACTGATAATGGCTCAAGCGTTTAGTAGGAAAGTTTATAGGAATCTATTATAATAAAACTAGGGAAAATCTTCATATTTAGAATTTTTTAAAATAAAATACACACATATATGTACATATATATGCATTTAGGAAGAACACTCATGTTGCAAATCTGCAAAATGTACCTATTGAGATGTTAATTTCACAGAAAGTATGCAGCTTGCTTACATAAAGCGAAGACAGTGAGAGTTTTGTGAAGCAAAAAGTAATATCAACAAATCTAGTTAACAAGAACATGCATTTTCTCAACAAATCTACCCCCTAACACTGGTAAGTAGAAACAATAAATCCATGTTTGGATGAACAAAAGCAAATCATATCCAGAGACTGCCTCTTCCCTGTCTGTATGATTGCAGGAATTCATTATGTTGCTAGGTTTTTCCTTTTCATCTTGCAGAAACTAATTGAGGGCATCACTTGCTGTTCTCGAGGTATGAGAATCTACCCTGGTACCTGAATTCGGAAGAATTAGCTGAAGAATTAACTGAAGAAATATGTGAAGAACTATAGAAATTGCAGAAGGGAGTGCAGAAAGGGATGTAGAAAATGAGTATGTTTTTAAAGAATGATTTGAAGGTGTGACTTTCTGATAGAAGCTAGACAAGCAGAGAAAGAGATGATGTACTGCAAAGAGATGATGGCTAAGAAGAAAGATAAAAGTATAAGAGCAATAGGGAAACAGAGCAAATACTTCTTTATGGTTTGCAGTTGCTCCAAGGACACTGTTTTAACTCTCTGACCTCTACAAAACCTAGATAATAGGTTTTAGATAGATAGCAATTAGCCCACAATGGAAGGCCCTCCCTCGTTTCCTCTATTTTAAGTGTAACAGATTGAATTTCGAGTGCAATCACTATGTCTGCATATTATTGCTCATTAACATTTATTCAGTTTTAATGCCTATAAAGTATTAGTTGCCCTTTTTACCTCAAGTTTTGCCAATTTTTAGGAATGGAAATCTGTGCTAACATTTTATCATAATTAAACTCAAGCGAGTTCTAGCCAGTATGTGACATCTAATCAGCAAATATTTGAAGTTCTGACCTCCTCATTGACTAAGACGGTGAGAAAACACTCTAGTGCTCTCTCCACAATCTCACTTGTCCATGCAGTGGACAATAGGCTCTGCAGTGAGACCCAATGATCGGGGAATATGGAGTGATGTGAAACAAAGGTATAGTCTACCAACCAAAAATGGAGTCAATGTAGGGTTGGCTGTTCCTTTTTCAACATGCACTGCTATTTTATATCTGTGTTAAAATGAGGCATTTGCACAGTGGCTCAAAATCATTCTACTTAACTTTGGGACTTAACTGGAGCAACTTATTGAAGTGCATAATTTCCTGATTTAAGTGATTAGCTTGGGACTTGGGGAGCAAGACTTTGAGCAAGAACACAAGGAAATGACTTGGTTTCAGTTTGGTGAAGTTCTCTGTGCATGATATAGGATGCTCTGCCATTGTGGTGGTGCTGAAGACTCTGAGAGGGTGTAAGATCTCAGATGTATAATAGGCCCAGACACAAATACATATAACAGATAAAGAATGTGAAATTTTCAGATTGTAGTTATGATATAAACACTGTTTCCTAACATGATTATCTGAGTAATTTGAGCTCACATACACTAGAGCTTGGAATAATCTAAACAATTTTTTATTTTCTTTCAGCTCTTGTTTTCTATATAAATGCATCCTTCTGTGCTATGTTGGTGCCATCAGTCTGGGGACTCTCCCTGCCTGCAATCAGCACTAAGAGATAGAGGAGTGCTAACTGAAAATAACTGAAGACAGAAGCAGTGTCTGTGGGAAAGCAATATAACAATATTTATATTCTAAACGGGCAGTGTTTCTTCCTCAGTCTCACAATACTTTAATTTTCAACTTTATCCTCAAAATTCTATCTACTCTTCCCTGTGTATCCTAAATATTAATGGAACAGCACTAACATGCTTCTTGCCTGGCCAGAGGAAACAGGCACTTTTATGTCACCCTTCAGGCTCTATTTTGTGTCTTTGACCTACATTCAGCTACAAGTTCTTCATGAAGTTTACTCTTAGAACTTCTACTTGTCTGTCAAATTGTCTGAAAATGGCATGCAGTTTCAAATGTTCTCTGCGAGGCTGATGATTAGTCAAGAGATTTGAAAGAGAATTTTATTACAACACTGGGATGACAGAAATATTTATGCATTTCAGACATAAAGCAGTCCAGTACTGTATTACACTGTAATAATTTTTTTTACAGCTTATAGAGACACAAATGGAACATCAAATCACTAGAAGAATAGCAATCCTTCAAATAGAATTGAGATGTTTCTTGAAAGAACCATTTGAACACTGGAAAGGCACTGTGTTTTTCAAGTAAAATTCACTCAAAAGTCAAACGCGTCACTATTATCAACAACAGAAACGAACAAAACCTCAAAATTAACTCTAAGAAATGAGACTAATATTGATAGAAAATCTGTCTTTTGAGAAGAAACATTTGCCTTTCATATGGCCATAGTTAGCTCTTATGCCTCGCTTTTTCTCCTACAGACCATGAGAAACTCTTAACATCTGATACAGAAATCACAGTAAGAAATTATTTTTAAAAATACTTCTGCCAGTATATCTGTATGAATCACCCATATATATATTGCAAATGCAAAGGGAAATTGTGTGTATTTTGAACAATTGTGTATTGAACAACTGTGTGTATTTTGAACAATTGGATTTAGTGGTAACTTTTAAGCTTCTCTGAGCCATCTGGATCCTCACAAGTCTATGGGACCAGACGGGATACATCCTAGGGTGATGAGGGAGCTGGCAGAAGAGCTCGCCAAGCCGCTCTCCATCATCTTCCAACAGTCCTGGCTCACTGGAGAGGTCCCATACGATTGGAAATTGGCGAACGTTACCCCAATCCACAAAAAGGGCTGCAA
>VZRE01016803.1:0-37127 GCA_013396775.1 Cephalopterus ornatus
TAATAGTTTGAGACTCTGTTTCTCACAGTAGGCTGAGTTAGACAACTCCTTCATTTAGCTGTAAATTACTAGAATGCTAATCGCATTTACTTGAAGCTGCAAGAAGCCTTTCCAACTTTCAATTTATTTATATAACATTTTAGAGAGTTTTTGTTACAAACAAGATTTTTGGTTAAAAGTCACATAACATACCTGTCCCTTATTCAAATAGCTCCAGAAAAAACAAGGAGGTAAACCTGGTCCTTTATACCTAATAAACTGAGCTGTTTCATTTATACTTTCTTTTATTTGTATTTAAATGTGTCAGTTCTCACAGTAATATTTAAAAACATATTTTAGGAATTGATCAGTGCTTTCAGACCAAACTTATTAGCACTTTTTTTCAAAATATCATTTATTTACACCGTATTTAGAAAAGGCCAGAGTACAACCCATTTCTAATGTCATATTTGAAATATATAACTCTTTGTAATGGACCCCCTAATCCAAAAAAAACCAATACTTTTTTCTCCGAGTTTTACTTCAACACTATCATGTACCTTCATAAATGTATTATCATAAGCAAATTGCCAAACAAAGGAGAAGCCCATTGGAATCAACTATGTTCATTCTGCTAAGGCACAAAAAGAACACGTGGCCCGTACAAGTTGCAAGACACAGTAGGAACGAACACCTCTTTTACATTAAACAAGGACCTACATCTCAGACTCTTATCAGCTGCAGAAACAGATCAAGAACTGTTGGGTACAACTAAAATTAGCAAGATAGAGGTAATAAATAAAATGGAAATTATTCATACAGCCTACTTCCTCAATATCATGCTCACCAGAAGTTGGTCTTTCCTCAGGCAAATGAATCAGTACATAAAGTTGCTGTTGGATGCCTGACATACTACTGTTAACTCAATTTCCTTTCACATTTGACAAAAATTCTTGACTTTTACATGGAAGCTTGTATAGATTATAGTGATCCATAGAATCACGATCTCATGAAATGAGCAATGCAGTGAAAGTTGGTTAACAATATGAATTGAAATTACAAAATATGTCTTTACATATGTAGCGTAATTGTGTTACTTGCTGGCAGTTCAAGATGGACATTCAGACTACTCCTGGATAGAAATTCTGGCCCAACTTAGATTATGAATTTGCTCCCGCAAGAAACAATTTGGAGATCTGTAATGTAAATATTAAGGTTGGCATTAACCAACATCCTTCTGTGGTCTTAAAAGTGTTTGAGACAGACTTTTTAGGTCCTTACAACACATACCACAATGGGTCATACTTAAAGCACAGACTAAGGAGATAGTATGTAGGATTGATATCCTTCATCCTCCACATGAGGTGCAAATAATTGCAGCCTGAGCACTTGCACAGACATATATTGGTACTTGTTAGTATGGGAGAATGAGCAAGTGAAATCTAGACTACATTTGAGTGATTGGAAACAGTCTTGGTCAAAGTAATTATCACTTTCTCTTTATTTGGGATTTCACATTGAATTTTTCAATGTTATTTCCTGCAGTAAGAGTGAACACAATCCTCATTGCTTTAAAAATTAATAATTTATCTTCCACTTGAGATTTACTTGAGTAAAGTCTTGTGAAATAGACAGGTAGAACCATTAGTGAAACAATAATCCTATTAATCAACTAAGCTATCTTTCCTACAGTTAAGAAGAGAAATAAGAAAGAGAGTTTGCCCATTTTTAAATATTTGAACACTGAGACATGGGTTGTGGATTACCTGACCTAATTCATAGATCAGAACCTGAATCTGAACTCTGTCTTGTAACATATGCATGCAGAGCTTCGTAGCAGTCACTCCACTGAGTTTGGCTTCAACGCAAGGTAAAACTACGGCTGTTGTTGAGTTAGCTAAAGCCAGATGAACTTTCCTTTTCCTGCCTTATAACCTGAGTCAGGTGCTGGCAAACTGTGAAAGATGCAAGATGGCTACAAAATTACTACCACAAGAAACAGTCAATCAGAATCATGTGTGTCACTGTGAGTGGTGTTAATGTACATGTTATGGCTGCTGACATCCTACCTGCGAATTTGTTGATTTTGCTAACCACTAGATGGGTGCTCTGGGGAGATTCCTCGCTTTTATCTTAATGCTTGGCTGGCCCTAGTCCTGCCTCATTACTTTGCCCTTTGCACCTTGGGGAGTTAATAATCTCTCTGCTGTTACTCTGATAAGGCATCTACTCTCCTTCTTTTAGAACATATTAATTGTACCTTAGACATAATTGTCTATTAATTGTACCTTAATTGTACCTTAGACATAGGGTTTTTTCTGACCGCTGTATTTCCCTAATGGAGTTTTACCATTCCTTTTATTAATTGAATTTATAAAAGGCTTTTGCATCTTATGTGCTGGGTCTATTGCCTCTGGGGTTGCTCAAAAAATAGTATTGAAATGCTAATTGAACTCAGCAATCCCTACTGCACCAGTATTATGCATCTCCTCTTTGGAAGTCAGATGCTGCTGATACTGTTGACAACATCACAATATGTTTTCTAGGAAAAAAGTGAAAAATTTGGTTAACTGGTCCTTTAGTTGATCTGCTTTTCAGTTTGTTGGGTAGTTGATACTGTACAGAAGTCCTCCTGCCTGTCTTGAGTGATATTTCTTTAAGAGGTTGCAAAAAGTTGACAATATTTTCTGAATCTGCTATAATTTGGAGTTCTGGTTTGAAATCCCTCACTGCTTGTCAGAATGCAAACACTATTCTGAAAGATTAATTCTTGCATAGAATGGTCATCAAAACTGCTATGAATTATGTACAATGTTGTTATAATTAATTATTTTCTTTCTCATTAAATATTTAGTATGTCTAAATATAATTTTTTACCTTCTGACTCACCAACATATATAACATAAACATATATAATATGTAAACTGAAGCAGGCATGTCTGTATATATATTGTGTGTACATTTGTGGTCAGTAGATATTTCTCCATTTCTAGAACGTTTCAAAGCTGATTGGAAATGTGAGGAAATTTTAGGAAAATACAGTAGGCATCTGTTTTTTAAATATCTATTTCCTGGTGAAATGCATGGATAATGACAGGTTCAGCAGAAGGACAGCAATTATGAGGACAAAACAGGAACAGAATATATTATTAACTATTTTTAATGTTATTCAATTCATATGAAAATGAATTATAAAAGCAACTGCAAAACAAATGTAAAAACAAAGAGAGCAGGCCATTCTGATAGAATAGGAGGCTACAGGAGGTAATACTTTGAAGGGGATTACGGTTTAATAAACTCTGTGTCTACATGCAGATTAGACTGCACCAAGGCTCCCAGATCTGTTTCTGCATACCTACAGCCTAAATATCAGAAACTTTGTGGTAGGTATGGCCTTAGTAGGAGTCTAGGAGCCACCTAGAAGTAGTAAGGTCTCAAGTCCATGACTAGAACTAGTTTCCACTCAGTATCCGCTCTTGGTATCTGGTATCAGCCTATCTTGCTTTCTTAAAGGCAGAGCTTGCAGGCCCTCTCTGTCAAACAGTGGTGGCAGGAATGGGTAGATCTTATCAAGAAATGATTCTACTCTTATGAAAATCTGTGTCTCCTAGCTCCAAATACAACACTACTGTGTTGGATTTGTGACAATTTCAGTCCTGTACACTGTAAACAATTTTGACTAATATTTTGCCCAGTGAGATACAATGTGTGAGAGTCACTCTTTCTAATAAAAGCAAGATGACACTGATGATTTGTGATTTAAGTGGAAGCTGGCATCCTTGCAATTCACAAAGGCAAAGGTCTTCTTGGTTTGGGGAAAATGGCAGTCAGATTACTCTGCTTAACCTTCGGTGAGGCACGTGGGCTTGCCACAGATTCTGAAAGATCTGGTACCTGGGCAGTCATTCAGTCACTTTACAGTTTATTGTGAATACATAAACTTAGCAAAAAATGAACTCAAAATGTTGCACATTGCAGGAAATAAAAAAAACGTGAGTTAATGTTATCTCTGAATAGAGCACTGGTGAAAACTATGTGTAAAAACTGGTTTAAGTTTTGCTGTCTCTCTTTTAAACACAGGACTGAATATTTGGAGGCCTACAAACAAAAGGCACAGATGTGAACTAAGGGTTGGCCAGAATGTCTTACGAAGAAAAATCTTTAAAGCTAAATGTATCTAATCTATCCTAAATGAAGATATAGAAATAACTTGATAATATTATTTATCATTAGTGGAAAATACCTTGCACTAGACTAGATACCTTCTGAAAAATACCCTGCAATCAAATTGTCTGTTTGTCTTGATGATGATACAGCAGTGATATCAGATCAGATAGTATTATACTTTCTTCTAGAATCAATGTTTCTGAGTTTATGACACAGCCCTGCAAAACTGAATCAGAGAAATGAAATTCCCACCCAAATGAAACTTTTGCAACTTTAAAACAAAATTTTGTAAAAAATACTTTATTCGGCAGGATGATATGTAAAGCTTAGTGGTGGGACTTGATGATCTCAAAAGTCTTTTCCAAACTAAATAATTCTATGATTCTATAAATAAATGTATTAGAGCATAAGAAAAAAGATATAATACTTGGGATCTGAACCACTGTGTAGTTAGTTAGGCAGACAAAGCTCATTTTGAATAATTAAAATAATAAAATAGGGTGAAATTGGTTTAAAATTGAAATATAAACATTTTATAATTGTAACTGGGCCAGAACCATTAACTATCTCAATTTAGATATTAATTTTCTTTGATATTCATTATACATTCATTTTAACTGTTAGCACTGCTCCAAGGATAAACAGCAAATTCAATAAACAATTCAACTACAGTGCTCCTTTTCCCACAAATAAATACTTTTTTTTTTTAATGCTGTCACTGATTTTACAACATTTTTCTGTTTTCTTTTCACTTCTTCTACCTTGTGGCAGTGAATTACGTGATGCAGTTGTGCATTTGAGCCTCCTCAGCGCTGAATCACAAATTGTTCATGGAAGAGTGCTTTCCTATAAAGAAGAAAGTTGGGCTTCAATGGTTTTACAACAATAGTCTAAAGAACTTTTAAATATTGGCTTATCCACTAGTGCAGACTTCCTTTCTCATTTAAGAAAGAACATTTACTGAGAAATGCCAGTGATGTTTGTAGCTATCTGAAAATATTTCTTTCCTCATTCTATGTTCAACATGGAACTGTGTGTGACCAGCTTTGCATTACCTGAAAAGCTTCTTACAGTACAGAAATAAAAAACAGCCATGGAATATAAATTCACTGACCCTTCTGACTTGGAAACTTCTTTGTGTGGTGTCCTTTCATCTGAAACCTCCAAAGGGGTGTTACCAGATTTTTTTATCTGACAGAGAAAGACGTTTTGTGTTAGGATAATCTGTCACTCTCTCAAAGGGGAAGATCATGTTCTGTAAAGTCAGTGAGAGTTTTGTCTTTGGTCTCAGGGGAGAATTGCACTGCATTTCTCTTAGCCTATTGTTCACAGGACCACATCTGGAAATGCAGCAAGTAACTCCAGTCTGGGTTGCCCACAGGTCTGCAGGCCTGTGACCACTGCTGAAATCAGATGCTCAGTTCTGCTGACCTCTGAAACTCGAGAAATTAAGTGCAGGCTAATGAACTAGTACAGGCTAGTAAACTGCTGGACCTCAACACTGACAGAGACTGATTTCTCTGTGGGATCACAGAGACATAAATAAAACTACTGAGGATCTGGGAAGAATGCATGCCTCTAAGGAGAGAAAACTTTTAGGTGGGAGTCAGTGGCTAGAGAATATTCCTGACCAAGTCTAAACAATAGAGAGAGCAGTCTTTTTCATCTTTTCGAATGACTCACAGTAAACTAATTTTATGTAGAATGTTTTATTCCTTTCTGACATAAAGTTTAAGGAAAATGAGAAGAAAGCACATTTTGAGTTCCACAGTAGATATAAAAGTACTCTGAGAATTTCTCACACCGTAATCTCTTACAATTTCTGAGACTGAAAATCAGAGACAGACAAATTAAACTGGAAATGGGGTACTTGTTTTGAGTAAGAACACTTATTAAACATGGAAACACAGTGAAGAGTAGTTCTTTGCCCATGTCTTCAAACTTTCTCCTGAAGACTAGATACTTTTGTGAAAACAGAACCCCAAAGGCTGAACCCCTTATTATGTCTGAAAGTCTTTTGGAAAAGCTGAGGAGTAACTTACATAATGCATTAAAAGTTCTGGAGGAATGCAGCTATGGAAATGACTGTTGATAATCAGCAGTCTATGACTATACTAGTAATAGTATCTCTAATAGCTCATTAAGGTTGCTTGCCCGTCCACAACTAACAAAAGAGATCCATTGTACCCCAAAGTTGAAGCACCCAGAGGAGCACAAAAAGGACTCCTCTACAAAAGAGTGTTTAAGAAAGGCAGCAACGGCTATGTGCAGGAAAGATACTGGAGAGAAAGGTGACACTAGAGGAGCCACGTGATGATGGGTAAAGCAAAGCCAGGACTGTGCAGGGCTGGCTGTGGCATGTGGTATGCCAGTTCTGCCTGTAGTGGAGCCCCCTGGAACCATACGTGACTGCCTGAGGTCAGCCCCTGGCCTCCTGCCCCACAGGCGCCTCTGCTGCTGCCATGTTTGGGGCAGCTGAACAAACTCTCTTTACGTTTCAACCAGAGGAAATGGCATGGGGAAAAAAAAAGCAGGATACGTGACTTTGTACAGCACTAGGCTGATTCTACCTGCAGTCAAGATGTTAACCTGTGTGGAAATAAACTTTGACAATAAGCAGAATTTTTCAAACAGCAACAAAATTACACCATGGAGAGTATTAAATGACATTTTTATAGGAAATCTTCCAACCTCAAGCTGAAGCACAGGCTGCTGCTATGTATCCAACAGGTGTGTAAACTTAAATGTTAACAAACAGAGTGCATGAGATTTCAGAACTTTGAAGGGGCATCAACATTCAAGTTTTGCACAAAATTAATATAGTTATGCTTATTGTATTGATGCTGAAATAAAAACACGTCCTTATTTTTTCCAAACAAAAATGTATGTTAACAGTAGGTATTCAGACTTGGTTGTACATAAGGATTCTCTTTCGTGGTATTTTGTTTTACAGTAGCTGCAGAATTAGAAAAGTCATTACTTGATGAAAATATTAATTTTTTTTTCTTAATGATCTCTGTTCATTTAGTGACTAGATAACAGGTAAAAGAAGTCTTGTTATATCTGGTTAATACACATTGCATTAGTTTAATCAATTGGTGCTTCCAGAGGAGAGAATTTTTTAGACGAAACTCTATAGTGACAACATCAATCTCATTTGCCAATGAATTAATCCTCCCAAGAACACAGTTTGCAGTTTCACCAGTAGAAGGCATTATGATCTAAATATTGAAAGATGCCTCTGCCTGAATTAAGCTGCAAATGAGGCCGTATGCTGAAGTCAGTAGTATGGACATCAAGCAGAAGACAGTCACCACTGGTAGATCCAGTGGCATCCTGTTGGTCCTTCTTCATCCCAGGCTTCTCAGTGGTGGGGTCCCCCATTCGTTCTTCTGGGTATATTGTCTTTATACAGTCCAAGTTCCGAGTATCTACACAGTGGTTGCAGATGTTCCCATAACTTGAGATGGCATGTGTATGAGCAGTTGCTTCCTTTTCCACAGTTTGCCACAGTGGGAATTTTTGTCCAGATATGTTAGCTAGGATGTGCTGACCATATCTCAGCTCTGCCAGGTCTGGAACTAACTCTTTCCTGTTGTAAATTCCTCCTTATCTTATGGCAAGTTCCTTATGTGGCCTTGACAGTATTTGAGGCAGGCAATGTGCTTTCTTAAGTTCTTCCAGAAGCGACAGAAAGTATTATTAATTGCAAGAGTAAATCTCAATTTTCTGTAGCAATTTATTTTTGTGATACCACATATACCAAAATTAGATGAACACATTTCTTAGTCCAAAACTCTCCTTGAAAAGTGTCTAAAAGAAAATGTACTTCTACAAAGATGTTTCTCAAAGATGATGAAGCAAAAATGTAAGCTACACAGTTGGATAAGCTGCACGAGATTACTCAGACTCAGCTTCAGCCATGCCAGAGACAGTAACAGCACCAGCAGGCATTTCAAGCATGACATGTCCAGCCACGGCAGGCTCATTCACCTATATACCATCTACATTCATTTCAGGACAGACCAATATATCTTAGAAATAGCAGCTCAATTCACAGAATGGACTAAAACTCATTAGTTTACAATACTTTTTTAAAAGTGCTACCAAGTATTGCCTGACTGCTGGATTTTTTCTTTTTCTTTCAATTTTTAATAAATTATTGCAATTTGAGCATTAGTTCCTCATTTCAGATTTATACAGTACCATGTCACAGAAGAATTGCATATCAGGAAGGAAATACAGCCTCATATTGTTCTCTTTATATTTGTATCTCAGCTAAATCTACAGCCCATCACAGGATTAGTTTTTATGCTTTTTGAACATAGGTATCTTTTTCCCCATTACTGACAAAGATTAGCTAAGCTACCTGTCTCCCTACTGTGCAGCATCACAGCATATAAATGCATGTGGACACTCATGAATTAGAAAAAGATTAGAGAACACATGAATGGATCGATTACATGGATATATCAGAGATGACAGGAAACTAACAAAGGGTTATTACCACATTGCCCTACCCACTGCCGCAGTCCAAGATCCCCGCAATATTTACTTTGGCAGACAAAGTACTGGCATTGTGGTGGCCAGAAAAAGATACAGACATCAGTGATGCTGGATTTAATCACATTCATTTATTTTCTGGCAATTTAATCTGCATAGTCCCACAGCTCCAAGTTGCCCTCTCTAGTTTTTAAACCACTGGAAGACGTGAAGTCATTTATAGGTACAAGCAATCACAAGTGTGTGTCAGGCACTTCTATTTTACATTGACAAGAAACAATGACTGCATCATTTCCCAGCGATCATTCCCAGGGTAACCACTAGCAAATGGATGAAAAATAATTGACAAAGGCTAAGCACTGTCAAGAAATAGATTAAATTGCCATAAAGGAGGAGTAAAGAAAGCAATTTTTCCTTTATCTTCAAAACTTCATTGAGAAAAAAGTAGATTTAAAAAAAAAGAAACAAAACCCAAAAATATTTACATAGATATGTGTTTGTGTGCCTGTATACTTATATCTAAATACACATATACTTGTGTATGTATATATATATTTATATTTATACTATTTATATTTATATACATGTGTGTGAAAGCAAATAATTATTTGATTATTGAAACGATAATGTATTTAAATAATATTTCAAAGTTACAATCTTATTTCTATTATCTGTTTCAGTTTTTCAGTGTTTGGAAATATTCTGTGAGAAAGTGTCATTATAGAGCAAAATTTGGTATCTGTTGGGGAGATAAAGAAATAGCACTTTAGAAATGGTGAACAAACACAACTACAGAAATAATTTGAACAGTCTTCTAAAAATTATGTTCAATGTTTTTATCCTCAGTTTCTAAGTCAACTAATAATGAGACAGCACTTTGAACCTGATTATAAAAAATATTTAATAGTGTGTATATATATATACACACACACAAACACATATATAATGACAGACATAGCAATTTTAAAATCTGTTTCCTGTAACTGAAAAAGCTAAGATATTTTATTTAAATCTTCTTTTGTGTGAGCTGTTTGCATTCCCGTTGCTTGTAATATTAAATCAGAAAGATAATTTTTTCATGGAGCTCTTCAAACACTGATTCTACTTGAAAGAATGAAAATGTTGCTTTAAACTTTTAAGGGCAACAGTGTTTAGGAATTTAGTGTTCCTAAATTTGTTTATTTCACCCCTGCTCCACTCTTTCACTTCTCTCATTAAATTGGTGTCATTGTAATGCTTGTGATAAAAATAATTATGTAGAAATTGTAAAAAACTTATCATATGTAAGACTGTATATCATTGTTATGCAAAAGTGTTAATGTCTATTTTCCCACTGACACAGTTCCTAGAGGAATAGCAGTTCAAAAAACAAGGAACAAGTAAATTGTCATTTTTCGTTCCTTTTTCTCTCAGTTTGTGTAACCTGACATACTGTCACCTGTTGTCTGTCCATGTTATCCAGCAATGTATTTCAAAAACCATATTAAACTAACCACAATAAACTAATTAAACTTCAGAGCTACTAAATTTAGATCTTTAGAGCTCCAAGCAGGTTTTGGAACTTACTGACAATCCAACGGAAAACAGTATCTTATTTCTCAGTAACACCATTTTTGTTACCATCTTGCCTGGGACGTATAGTCATCATACCTTTATTGACTCAGATTTTTTTTTTGCGGAATGTTTGAGGTTGGATTCTGTATCCTCAAAAATAACAAAATAATTATTTTTCTGTAGTCTTATATAACTGTTGATGTGTAAAATAACATTATGAATGTATGTCACTCTTTAGAGATTCTAATTTTCCATAGGGATTGTTTGAGCTTATTTGCTTCTTTGTGAGGAACATAAAGATGTGGTTCTGCCTGTCTTTCATCGTATGCATATAGAACCTATTATCATCGGAGCATGTTGGAGAATGCAGTTTTATTTTGTGGCAAACCTGAGATTGAAGAATGTCTTTTTCTGCTGCAGTAAATATTATTGAAATATAATTTTTAAATACATCAACAAGCAACAATGCTTTACTTAATTTTGAAAGGACGAGAGTTTACCATGAAAGCAAGTGCAGACTCAGTCCAGAGGACGCACAATTACAAATGTCACAAGATATATAACGTGCAGGATCAGACAGTGTTCACAGAAATTTTAAGAGTTCAGAGCACCCTAGTGGAAAAACTGTTCCTGTTTTCCAATGTGGTTTACTGACTAGAAAGCTGACGTTACAGATCTGAGTTCAAATTTTCACTCTGTTTAGCTGAAAGCAGATCTTTTTCGACTCATTGCCCTCTCAAGCCAGAGCTGTGACTTGGCATTCTGAAGTTCCTCTCTAATGCTGGGAAATTTTCTAAAGGAAAGTCTGGAGAGGAGTTTCTCAAGACAACACGAGGTATGATGAAGCAGGTCTCACTTTTCATGCAAAAACTTGAACCACTGGACAAGTCCTTGCACTAAGACTCTAATACTTATTCATTCCAAGGCCAAGCAGAGATTCTTTGACTAATAAATCTTGGCTAATGTCAATGCATAAAATAAGTTCTGACCCTGGTAGGGAAAGGAATGGATTCTTCTCAAACAATAATTTTGACTTTTAGTTATAGGATTTATTTTTCCAAATTCCAGCACTAGTAATTTCTCCTTCTTCTTGATCAATTAATTATTCAATCAATTTCACATACAATATATTTTTCTAGCCTCCAAAGCCAAAAAAACCCACAAAGAAGAATCTCAACCAGCAAGTAAGAAAGAAAACTTTGATATCAGCAGAAGGATTTTTCAATAGTAGATTTCCTTATCCAGTTATCAGTACATCACTATGATTTTGCAGAAAGTTAATTTTCTGCTCTGGTGTCACATTTTAACCCCAGCCAGCAACCAAGTACCACTCAGCCACTCACACACTCACTCATTCTCCCACCAGCATTATCATGGAGAGAATCAGAAGGGAAAAAGTGAGAAAACTTGTGGGTTGAGATAAAGACAGTTTAATTGGGAAAGCAAAAGCCATCCACTCAAGCAAAGCAAAATAAGGAAATAATTCACCACTTCCCATGGGTAGTCAGATGTTCAGCCACGTCCAGGAAAGCGGGGTTCCACGATACCTAACAATGACATGTGAAGACAAATGCCGTCACTCCAACCAATCACCTTCTTCCTTCTTCCCCCCACTGAGCATGATGTCATATAATATGGAATAAGCCTTTTGTCCGGTGAGGTCAGTTGTCCTCTCTGTGTCCCTTCCCAACTTCCCGTGCACCCCCAGCCGCCTCGCAAGCACAGCAGTACAAGAAGCAGAAAAGGCCTTGGCTCTGTGTAAGCCCTGCTCAGCAGTAACAAAAACATCTCTATGTTATCAATCCTGTGTTCAGCACAAATCCAAGACATAGCCTCATACTAGGCCCTGTGAAGGAAATAAATTCTATCTCAGCCAAAACCAGCACATGGTTATCCATGTCCTATCCCATGGATTTCCTGCTATTTACTGTGTTAATCTTGTTCTCATCCTCATGCGTCTGTTTAGCATTACAGTACTTCGTGTTGCCTAACTACCAGTTTGCAATTCATCGTACACCGTCATTAGATTTGGAGCTTCTTAGAAGGTATCATGTCCTGTCTGGTGATTGCAATGTCATCTGAAATTCTGGACAATGAAATTCCGATTGCTACAATGCTATGTAACATTCCATCTCACTTTGGGAATAGAAACTGTTGAAAATAATGAGAATCTCCTCATTTAAAAGGAGTCTTAACCTCTAGAAAAAGATGTATTGGAGGCTTCTTAATCTTTGACAGGTATCTTCCGCTGAGGTCCGTGACATTACTTGAGATAAACATGACAGACTCTGACTTTCTGCAATTTTTCTAGAGCCAGTCCCCTTGTCAGTGGCCTGGCTCAGAAAATATATCAACCACTCACTGCTACTTTATGCACATAGAAGACATTTCTAGGAGCGTAATCACCTTCTTTGGATCCTGCCACAATGTCAATTTATGAAAGCAAATGTAGATTTTTAGATGCATCTTTATAAAGACAGAAATAAAATGTTAAAATAAATTTAAAAAACAGTAAACCTGGAAAACTGTTAACCAACATTACTACACTTCGTATGATTATACAGGAACTGCTTCAAGTGGCAAAAAGACTTCTTTCCACAGGAAGCTAATTTGTTCTTCCACCCCACAACCTCCATTAGTGTAAGTGTGTAGCTGCGACGTATACTTACTTTGTTATCTTACAACCAGCTTGAGGTTTCTGTGTGACCTTCAGCCTCGCCTGTCTGTGTTCTGAGTGCTGGTTTGGTGCAGCAAATCTGGGTGATTTTGACAATTTTACTTAGCAAATTTTTATTAAGGTGTCAAATCTCATAACAGATACGTGTAATTGTTGAAATTGTTGTAGGCAGCAGTTAAGGATTGAGGAGAAAAAATATTGACATGAAAAAAACAGAGAACACTGAGGATGAGCCAACTTCAAGGCACAACAGGACAACCTGAGGGCTGTCTGACCCACAAAGACTTTTTGGGCTGGGGAGGGGTGAGAACATTTATTCTTCAGACTGCTGGTTGATCAGCACTAGCTACTTTCTGTGTGTATTAGTTAAAAAAAAAAAGCAATTGATTTGTACTTTCCGATCGCACATTTCCTACTCATAGAGCTTCTACCTACACAGCAAAAGTTGCCAGAGAAGGTTAGTTTAGGATCCTAAAACTGTGTTTCAGCATTTGAAAAGCCTCCATTTCAGATCAAACATTTTAACTTCCCATTGACTTCAGTAAGTAAAAAATACATTGGGTTTTCAGCTCTGTAATGAAAAGGAACGAGCAAAAGGTTAAGATGTGCAGCTGTGAAAAGACTTACTGTGAAACCTGAATTGATAATTCCGATAAAGCCATATCTTCGTGCTCTAAAAACTGAAGAAAAGATTTGTAGAATTTTTCCCAAAGCTTTCTTCTAGGTCAACAGTTGGACTTGCTAATCTTAGAGATTTTTCCCAACCTTAATGATTCTATGATTCTTTCAGTAATCTCACTCCAGAATAAAACCAAATTTAGGAAGGTGTAACTCAAAAAGTAATTTTGATATAAAATTAGTAAGCAATTTAAAAAGTAAATAAATTCAAAATGTAAGAAAATGCTAGTAAGTTGTCAATATAAATGTAATTTAAACTTTCACATTTTTTGTGTCATATGTGAAAGTGAAAATGGTTCTACAAAAAAGATTTGTAGAGAGCTTGGAGACCATTTGTGGCAAGACACTGCAGTAGGGTCACATTTCAAATGCTGAATTAGTTATTTAATAAGGAAAATGGGTATAATGACCCACTGTTTCCACAAGGTAATTGTTTGGTCAATACAGTTATATCCCAAAATAATCCACATTCACTTTAATGTCACCTGTAGGACCCTAGTACAATTGGAAATATTGATTAGAGCAGAGGCCATTATACCAAGATATAGGCTATGAAATGTAGCAAGAATTGATTTATATTCTGCTGTTTGGTTTTGTATGAGTAATGGTCAAATACTCTTTAACACAATGCTACCCATGGTGTCTGCTCAGTTTACATCTGGCATCTACTGCCTTTTTTTTTTCAGTCTATGCCACAATGAAAATTGGAAAAATATGTAAACAGGAGTATATTGAGTAATGTAAATATAATCAATTCAAGGGGAAAATGTGAGAAGACCCATTTGAAAAGTAGCATTCAGGTCCACCAGTGCCTATATATGTATCAAAATACATACTGAAACAAAAAGCTTTACCCCTCATACCTTTAAATCATCATGTTGTTTCCAATGTTCTATTTTCCCCTTTTCCCTTTCTGATGCAGTCTCAGAGAGTCTGAGTTTCTCTCGGTAGTACACACTTCCAGTGAGATTCATCAGATCAACATGCTTCATTAATTTCAACTTTCATTGAGCTTAAAAGGATAGGGAAGTCTGAAAACAAATTCTTCTAGTTTAAATTTATTTAATCACTTGTGCATTGATGTTTCTATTTGAATTTTGTTGAATAGAACTCTTCGTGTATTTGAGAGTTTTAGTATACATTTCTGCAATATAAAGGCACTGATAAGAAACCTTAGTTGTAGGTTCTAGCCTGCAGCTATATTTCTAAATAATTATATGCTGAAAAAGGAATGCACAATGCATTTCTCCTACTGTATGTTGATTCATAGCTAACTTTTTCCTTATACCTGCGAGAATCATTTAGAATTAAGAGTCTCTTCAATAGGAGAAACCAGCCATCTGCAGTAAGGGAAAAATCCCAAATATACGTAAGTGGGATATGTACAAGTTCTGATTTAGCAATTCAGGTGAGTTTTTATTCTATATCACAGAATCATAGATGATCAAATCTTTCAGTGCCTCTTACAAAGTTAATTTAATGGTTGTGTTGAGGTGATTTCTCTCTTCCAACTTCTTTAGATTGAGCTATATTTTCTTTGGGGTTTTGTTTGTTTGCCCTCTGTAGATAATAGTACAAATAAAGATGAAAATAGAATTCTAACGTTATTATTTAAAACCCACCTGCTACTAGGCTTTTATATCTCCAGGAAAGTGCTTTTCCTCTAACTACCAATCTGTATTTTAGGATGAAACTCACTGTATGTTGTGTTTGAGTTTTGTGTGATTAGCATGATCTTTGTTCAGCATAAGTATAGTATTGACACATTTGGTAATGCATGAAAGAAATATGCAGACTAAATGGAACACACTAATGTTGTACAGAATAAAGGATTTTAACAGGGCTTAAAATTATACTGATAATATTGCTGTGGTAACCAGGATGGTAAAGGAATGTGAAAGCTCCTTTATGGTTGAATTAATACCTTTAAGTAAAGGGATAGTTTATGAGTCTGTACTTGTTCAACTTTGTCAGTTGACCCCATGATAAGCCATTACGTCTCCTAATAGTTTGCTTTTCTTTAATGGCTTGCAAAAAATGCATTTATTATATAGTAATGCTTTCATTCTAACTGAATATTCTGTATGATTTTGTATTGTGCATGACCTAGGTTAGTTTGAAAAAAAAAACCAAAAACAACCTTTCGTGAAAAATAATTAAACTTAATATATTAGTATTTACTTCCTTTGAATAAAACAATATGTGAGTCTGTGTGTCAGTGTTTGTGTTTAATTTTGTAGGTTTTGCCTTTTTTCTGGACTGTTTGATTTCAGGCCAACTTTATTTCTCTCTTTAATTGAATGTGTTTTTTTAATTTACTGCCATTAAATTACTGGGACTTATGATAATCATTTGGGTGAGCTTTTGGTGTGGGGTTTTTTTGTGTTTGGATTTGGATACAGAGTATCTTCACATTCCGGATGATGGCAAATGTTTATCAATTTAAAAGCATAAATGTCTACTTCTCAGGAAAAAGCCAGAGTAAGAACGCCTACAAATACTGCTTTGATTAAAAATTCAGAACCATATTCTTATGTGGCATACATGAGTAACTGGATGGATGAAATTAATCTTCTCTAACCTAAACATTCAGTGTCGTCTAGTCTGCTTCTGTTGTCTTGACTCAATGGAGGGAAAAAAAAACAATTTCCAGTGGGTGTCAGTGTTTCAGCTTGTAGACTTCTTTGTGGCTGAGAGGAAGTACCACTCTGGAAGGCCTGTTTTTCTGTACTGACTTCAGCAGTTTTTCAGATAATGGGACACCTCTGAAATTTAACTTTTAGGAAGCTTTTAAATAATAGAGACATTGAATGCTTATTTTGATATTCATCTTCAAAAGTAAGTCCATTAGAATGTACAATCTAACCTTCAATATCTCCCTTGGGCATACTTAATCAGTTGGACTCTACCCATAATGGGGGAAGAGTAATTTCTTAAAAGCATGTCAGAAGACCTTTTATGTAATAGTTCTGTATTTAGAACCCAAGATATGAAAGCCTCAGGTAGAGAGAGCTTTAAGAACGATAAAAGAAAAAGCAAGGCACTGCCCCTCTCTTGCCCGCTGCTTTTATATTTTCTTTTAGGACGAGTTGATATGAAGAACTCCAAAGTCAGAAATCTTGGCTTCATTCCCATAGGTTCATTTTATCACAACTTTTCCATGCATTAAATTCACATCATAACCTTTAAATAATAGCTGATGGATTAATCTTCCCTGAGATAAGGCATTTAGTGGAAGAGTCAATGCCTGCTGGCTATCTAAACTAGTAAAAATCCACTAAGTTTTGATATCTGCTCTTACCACAAAACTCAGTTTGACAAAACCCAGTAAAAAACATGATACTTATGAAAACCAGATTGTACTTTACATTTCATTGGTATCCTATTTACAAGTGCTTGGACATTATATTGTAAGACACGTAGTAAGATCATGTGAAACTTGAATTAATTGTAGGACAAGAACTTTAATTTTCACAGAAAGAAAAAAGATTACATTGGCATTAAACTCAGAGCACATCAGTTTAAGAGATGATTCCTTTGCCTTGAGGCAAAAAACAAAGAGAAACTAACCAGAGAATGCAAAAAGTTATTCAAAATTAATTGTAGAGAATGCGTATTCTACCTGAAGATCCCAAATCAAAATATTGTGTATTGATTTGGTTCAATGTGCAAGTTGACATTGCATGTTTCTACATAAACATATGAAGACATGTATGTGGGGGAATACATAACTTCCTCACACACTCACTCAGAAACACATGTACACATATGGATATAAATTATAGATGAAATTAAAGATTATATATATATTCACTCATTCAAAATTAGATGGAGAAAAAGATCTTTTTCTCGGGGGAAAATGAAAGTTCCCAGAAGTGATAGCTATAATACTGCTTTTCTGCTTTTCATCTTTTCAGGCTGGTTTGCAAATGTTTGTTGAGAAATGAGAGGTGATATTACCAAAACAAACAAACAGTTCTGACAGGGGATAAAGCCTTATTACTTCCTCTGTTTCTTTTTTTTCTGCATATTTTCTGGACAGAGATCATAATTATCTGAAGCTGTTCCTAAATCCTGTGATACAGTTTTGATTGAAAACCATGAGCTTCCACTCTGCTTTTTTTATTAAAGGCATGTAGTCCTTGAAGTGAAACTTGTCAGTATCAGTGCTACAAACCTATTTGGCAATCACACTTATCAGGAGCGTAATACATATTTAAGAAGAGCTGCTGTTCAGCTGCCTGTCAAACTCTCCTTGTATTCTGGCTTCCTGGAACCTACATATCACTAGCAAATATATTTTTTACAGCTTTTCATGACAGCATCAGAGCTATACATTGGATTTTGGTAGGTGCTACAAAATAAAACTTATAGCTGTAGAAATAAGAAAAAAAAATCCACAGAAGTCACACCACAAGGCTTCAACTTTGGCAAAGATTTATAGGACTATAAAAAGAAAACTGTGAAATAGATCTAATAATACTTTCATCATCTCTGCTGGCACGCTCAGTAAGGGCAAGTCCATCAACTGAGAGATTCACAGATGTCAAAGGTATCCAACCAGGTGCTTATTACTAGAGCAGATGCTCTAAGTTAACAAGAGCAATGGAAGGTTTATGGCCCATTTTTACCTTGTTCACAAAATAAATACAATCACTGACAGTGAGGCAGTAAAGTGCTCATGAAAATCGGTTTGTAAGAGACTTAAAAGAGAGCTTACCAAAAAAAACCCCAAACCCTCAAACCTTTACAGAGTAGGAAGCTCATTATGCAAGCCACAAATCGTGGAACTGCTCTGTGTGACTCTGTGCAGAAAGTACGTGGGTAAATTGAATCAATTGTATGTTGCACAAAATTAGCTCATTATTGATGTGATTTGTTATACTATTTGAAAGTATATCCGGAAGAGGTAATCTCAAAAAAAAAAAAAAAAAAAAAAAAACTGAAAGAAAAAAAGTATCAATATAAAAACAGCCACCGCGTTCTTGTAAACATTTTCCAAAATGAAACTGTCCCCTAATAGAGAGATGAGTGAATCAAATCTAAAATCTGCAATACAAATGCAAGTTCCAATGAATTGTCATAATTAAGAGAAGCTTCTTACTAGGTGAAAGAAATGAGAAACTTCCTAATTCTCTAATTGTTTTTGGCTCACCACTTAATGTCTCAATTTATTAAAAAAAATAATCCTATGTTATTTTACCTTTCTATAAACAGACTATAAAACCAACTATGATTACCTCTTAAATCCGGTAAAATTTCTGCCTACTTTCCAGAGAACTGACATTCCAACAGAAAAAGAGAATACCTTTATTATAACCATCCTGTACAGGAATAATTTTAAGGAATAACGATTCCTGGGGACTGTTGCAAATGACTAGTTATATTGTTCAGAGATTTAGAATCAGGCCAAGTGAAGCAGATAAGTTCAGTGAAGATTTTCATAGTGTCTTTGATTATTGCATCTCAAACTTTAAGTGTGCAACACTAACCCTAATAAAAAGGGGAAAATATTCTCATCTTTGCTCATTAGCACCATTATATAAAGAAACTACTCAACACAGCCACATGCTAAATAAACTTAAATATTTCTCAAAATGTGGAAAAGAAAAATTTCCATGTTTAGCCATTATACGTTTTAGTAGTACTTTTTTTTAGAAAACTGATTGCAACTACAGAACAGAAAATATTTGGACAGGTTTATTATATTGCATTTAGACTATAATTAGAATAGTCATTGAGAGGAAAGACGACACTTGCAGCTAGGACATGGATTGAACTGCTGATATTTACCAGAAAGAGGGAAAGATATTAAGAATTGCTGAGATTACTATCTTGTTAATGAGAATGTTATACTCAAAAATACCTTTAAAAAATGAGAAAATTGAGAAAATTCATTAAGTTATTCTGCTTACTTACTGTTAATTTTAGCAATTCAAAATTTCTAGTACAGTAAAACCATGCATGAGTAGTCATTTTTAAGTTGTTAGTGATACAAAGAAATTAAATAAGATTTATTTTTCTTTGGAAGAAAACAATTCAAGATTGCATTATGAATTAATACATTAATCTACCCTTAACATGTTTTATATTGTATTGGCCTGTAAAATTTGTTTGACACTTATATACCTTGCATTAAAAATGAGAATGCATACAACTCACATGCTGAAGAAAAAAATATTGCATACAGGAAGTTAATATGTGTAATTTGCCTGCTCAAGCACCTGATTCAATCGAAAAAAATATGCTTTGCACGTACAAATAGCAGTTAACGATGCTATAACGGAAGTATGAAACAATATAAGTGGAAAAGAGTGTTTTTCCATTGATTAGTGAAAGGGTGTTCAACTGCTTTGAATTCTTTTATGAAAGCCTATATTCTATTTCCCTACTTATTTTTGTTCTCATCTGTGCATATTTAAACTCAGTATGTCAAAAGTACTCTTTGCAAAACAAGCTCTTTATAGAAGCACAAAACATTATCTTTTTCTATCATCAAATGATCTAATACAGAATATAGTAGTTTCTCTGTCTCTGAGCAAAGCCAGCTTTTGGTCACCTGAAAAAAAGTCTTCTGCAGGAGTTGGTATCAATGCATGAATGCAATGTGATATAATGAAGGAAGTCAAGCAAAATGAAAACCGTACAGATACTGCAGGAAAATTCACAAGTGAAAATAACATTATTGTCATTCACCAGCTATTCAATCCCCTGATACAAGAGAAACAACAAAGGGCTGACAGTTTCTATTTTCTTTAACAGTCGTCTTGAACTGATCCACAGCAGTGCTGCAGAAACACCAGATGAAAATTTCTTAAAGAAATGTAAAATCCAAGGGGTAGAAACCCCCAAACATAACAGGAACCTCTCTCCAGAATTAACAGCAGTATGTTCATTAGTTACAGCTGAAGTTTTAAATTAGCTTAATTCTTTCTCTCATTTCCATCTCACTACAAGAGACAGAGAATGACCATCAAGTTTTCAATTGTTTTGCACAACTATTGCTTACTTGATCTCCTTCTTTGTACCTTCATAATATTACATGAGCAAATCCAAATTATTTCTCCTGGGAATTACATTCTATGACTTATTCTGTGATCTCATACTTATTAGTTTTGTTATAATTGTATTGCCTGAAAGAAAAGAATCAGTGTTTTTTCTTTTTTTCTTCTTTGCATGTGCTTGAATGCATGAAAGTGAGTTTGCCATTGTGTTGAATGATTTGTTTCACAGGAAAAACCCCAACCAATTATCTGCTATCTATGCTCAGACATCATACTCATCGTTTGAAAGTTCAAAACAAATGCTTGAAAATATCTCTGCTCTTCAAGCGATATATTGCTGACGTTACCACTGGCATAAAAAGTTTTTACATGGAGATTCAACCTCCTTTATTCAAGTATAGGAAGAAAAATAAACACACACAATCCTTTTTGTTGCCTACATGCTTGAAGATCCGATCATATACAAGACAGAATTTTGGGGAGAACTCCATCGAAAAAAACTTCATTTAAATTGAAATTTATGATCATAGGTTTCAAGAGGGGTGCTTTCTTAGCCATAGAGTACTATTTCCATAAAAAAACATACTAGAGGATCTCTATTGAAACGAAATAGAACAAGAGATGTTATTATGCTAACAAATAAAGCTTTCTGCTAAAGGCAGTCTAGCTCTTAGTCCATAGAAAAATCACTTTGAAGGGGAAGTTTTTACAGACATAGCTCCTTTACTCAGAGGTTGTTTTAAAATACCATCTCTATTTTTTTTCACTGAAAGCAGAAAAGTACACCAGCTTGTACCTCATCATATGATATAAGAGACTATTTAAAAAAAAATATGTCTAATATAAAAAACCCCACTCAGTCTTTTTTTCTTCCTTTTTTTTTCGTTTTAATGGTTAGTTACTGTTGGACTGAGCCCTGTGCAAGGTAAATGGCTAAAAAGCATGCTTTTAAGAGATTTGAATTTGCCAACACTTATCCCAGTAGTGTTTTTTATACCAGTCCTCTATTATGTAACTGCAGTAAATTGGGAAATAATTTCTGTATTCTTTGAAAAATGTTATAAATTCTAGTGGGCAAACTGGACTGTTACTATACAGTGTATGTAATATCCACATAGACATGGATTTTTTAATCCAAAACAACTTTTCAATTTAAATTGACTTACATTCATAAAAAAGCATCAGAAACTGATCATCATTATTAATGCTTCCCAGTAGGGGAATTGAAGCACAGACAGAGTAGGTCCCAGATCCACAAAAAGATGTCTCCCAACAAAGAAGATCTAGAAATTCCTGGTTTCCTTGAAGATGTAAGGTGCCTACCAGAACATTGCAAAATGAGTGTGTTTGCAAATACAGAGACAGCAGTGAATATATCACAATGATTGTACTGAAGGACAGTGTCCAAAGTAGCACATTGCACAACTGAAAAGTTAAGAGGCAAGTGATGTGGACCACACACATGTGTCAATTTGTGAGATGCAAGCAGTAATGCATTGTACCCACTGTACATTTTGGCAGGCAGCGTATTCATGTCCTGGGTGCTCAGTGTGAATAGTGCCTACTCATACTCTCCATGGGAAAATGATTGCTCTCTGAATGTCCTCTGTATAGCTTATGAACAAGAGATGGTCAAAAAATAAGGGGGAAGTACTATAATATTAGCTATCAGGTACTGAAACTGTCACTAGGGTCTTTCTTGCATTAAACAGCATGGATGAAATGATAGAAATCTGATGGTACTATCCACTACCAACACAGACAAAAAGACAACAGAATGGAAATTTGTGTTAAGCAAGTCACACTATGACTTACTAAAAACAGGAGGCATTAGATTTGACCTGAATGAACTGAAACATCCAAACAATTTAAAGCTTTTTCTCAAAAAACATTAGAATTCATGACAGATGTAATTTAGCCAAGGAGATTGATACTGAGATTAGCCAAATTATGTGATATTTATAAGAGCTGAAGAAGCAGAAGAAAAAAAATGTGTAATTTGGATAAAACGCTCTCCCTCAACAGAAACTGCCACTTCAAAATCGATGACAAATCAAAAGACAAGAATTGTTGCAGGAAGGAGATCAGCTGACCTCAAAATCAATTATATAGTAGTGAAACAAACTGCAAAAAATAAAACAGTATTTACCACTGTTACAGAAATCTCATAAACACAGTATACACCATGCTAGGGCACCAATTACAAGCTGGAGGAAATCATAGCTCCTCAGAGGACATTCCTGACATCCTGCTTCCTTCTGTAATGACAAGTCTGCAGTGCAAGACCACAAAATTATGAAGGTCTGCTGTGAAAGTGATACAGAATCCCAGGAGTAAAATTCCTGTAGCAGTTTCCCTTGCACCATTTCACAGAAGGACAAAACACGAAAAAATTATTCAGATGAACAGATGCCTATGATAGTAAAACATTTGCTAAGCATTAACCAGTAGAAAAACTTTCTCTGAACAGGACTAATAAAGTACTAATAAAGCCTGTGAGAAAGGTTAGTCCCAGGAGCAGCAGAAATTACTGGGTTAAAAGAGATGTGAAGAATAGATCAGTTATAAAAGAAGATTTATTATGGTCCTAAACATTTGCTGTCATTCAATATAACATGGATGGGCACAATTCCTATGTTCTTATGGAAGCATAGAATGAGGAAATGGATAGGTTGTTGCAAAGCTCAGGAAAAAAATTGAATGCACTTTGCTCATGATAAATCACACAAGGCTGGCTCCAGATCCCCACACACTTAAAACCAACACAAGCACAATCATGAGATAATAGTACGTCTGCAGCTACAAAAAGTAAAATTCCATGTATGTAACTTAAAATAAGGAAGCACACAACTGTCCTAATGCAGATACATAGGTAAGAACTACTCCAAACAACCTGTATTTACAAGGAGGGATATGTGTCATCTCTTAGTAGAAACACTGTTCCCTTAAAAAGAGAAATGAGAAATGCCTCTGATACAGATTTGCTCTCAATCTCTGTGTAGCATAGGTCTTTGAAACACCTATTACTCAACCCACTTTAGCTTACAAGATGTTGAGTGGAATTCAGTTGAGCTAAGTTATACAAACAAAGGGAACACAGTAAGTACTAAGTAATGCACAATTTGGCTTATGTACCCTGATTCTCAGGGAATATAAATGGCAATAGGAATTTTGAAGACAAAGTTTGTTTTTCTTCATATCTATGAAAAAAAGCTTCAAAACAAAAACCACTCCCTTCCCAAGTTAAAAATATAAAGAAATATTCTGAAAAATTACAAAATGAAACATAAATAATTCCAAGTGTAGGTGAGAGAAGCAGATGCCATTTTGATTAACTCATAAACACTTACATAAAAAGCAGAAGGCTTTTAAAAATTATAAACAATCTGCTGAGGACTCAATGATCTATAAAATCAGAGGAAATTAAATATTTAATTAGTAGAGTTTAAAAAAAATCCTATTCAATATGAATTTCCTCAGACTGTGCAACAAATGTTAAGGAGTTCTTCAAATTTATGAGCAGTAAAATGGTAAATAAAAGACCATTTTCCACTAATGAGATACTTGGTAACTGATGCTTGAAGCTGTTAATTAATGTAAAATAGTAAGATATTTATATAAATAAAGAGTAATCCTTGTATGGAGTGTTTTGCAAAATACTCTTTTAAAACAAAGAACTTTAAACAATAGTGGATGATCCAATGAGGACTGTAGTAGTGATCATATTACTACAAGTGAAATACCTGCAATTCTCTACTGTAGTTTCATTAATATGTGATATATCTGTCAAACATCGTGATCAGAACTAACAAATATCCCTCAAACCAAGCTTTACAGCTGTTTGACAATTAAGAGCTAGTTTCTTTTGGATGTAGTTTATTCATGCTTTCCTGTGCCTCTATGTCTCTGGAAGACTGGAAATTAAGTACAAGCAGACTTGTTTTTACATGAAGTTCTCTTTCTTTCACCTCATTTCTGTTTTCTAATATAATCATATTTTATACATTTTATGTGATTCACATGTATAAGATACTAACCTGTCTCTGCTTATCCCTGTGTTCAAACTCCACCTAGACAGATGAATATTTCATCATGAGAAAGAATACAGCTCAAAACTTATAACCCATAGGTCATAGCTATGACACCAAAGTAAGTCCGATTTCATTATTAATGTGAAGTGCACTGAGAATGCTTACAGCCACAGAGTGTGAGTCCTTCCTGAACACATGGAATCCTTTCACATTCTTTGCTCAAGCTTAGTAACGGTATTGGTTATAGTGATACAGATGCAGTTTCACACTGAAGGCATTCTGAGATGAGATGTTCAGAACTAGGAAGCATATTAGCATGTGTGTTGTTTAATTCCCACATTTTGGAGTTACTGTACTATTTGGTTTATATCTTGTATATTTGTAGCTAGTCCAACATTTAATGTAGTTATGTTTTAACAAAAAAGTAGGACTAAAAAATACCACAAATAAATTGTCCATCAGAAAAAGGGAAAGAAAAAAAAAAGAGAAGGTGTCATAGGATATTTCATTTACATCACACAGACAATTATTTCTGAAATTACTATCTCACAGTGTCAAACGCTCAACAAAAACAAGAATAGAATTGAAATCTCATCGAAGAATACCCTAATGTCAAGAGCTTTTCAGATACAATTGACCATCCTTTTTTATTACCAATGTTAAGTACAGCTAAGCTGTCAAAAATGATTTGCTGGAACAATGTCCTGCATCCTGTTCTCAGTGTCCCTTCCAAACAGGTGTCCCTCTCCTGTGCTGAAAAACAAATATTCATCCAGCATGTTCTACTGTGTTCCAGTAAGTCCTTCTGATCATGAGAGCTGCTGGCTACATGGGGCCAGGAAACTGGGTAGATTCCATAAACACTTGTAAACCACTAGAAAATATTAAATCTGACTTTCCTATTTTGTCAATACTCCTGACCATGTTTGGTATCTTCCCAGGATTTAGTCTGTGCCTTGTTTTCCATTATGATGCTAAATGTGATAAATGTGATACTTGCAGTGTGAAACAGACATAAATACATCCTGAAATATATTGCAAAGACAGGAAAATTGAAAAAATTCAATCACTGCAACAAAGTGTACTGTTGTAAACATGATGGGCTAGATGGCTGTTAATACATCTAAGTATTCAAAGAAAGGAAGACAAGGTACAAGAAATACTGATGTTCTCGTATGTGTTTTATAAAGAGAATTTCCCCCTGAGTTTCTACTAACTCCATCCATTTCCCCTATTCCCTAAACCAAAATTTTTACCATATAAACAACAATATAGTTCAGAAGAAAATTATGTTACAAAGGGCAGGGGTTATAAAAGTGTGCATGCTTTCTCTGCTTTTCAGCTAGGCAATACTCTACACAAGTTTCCCTAATCTGACTCCAGGGATTACTAGCTTAATATAGTTAATTGAATTACAAAACCTAATTATATGTCTATTCAGAAGGTAGTCTGTTCAGCCTGTAGTTACATATGAAGATAAGTTCAGACTACTTTGGAGAAACTGTGTTTAGAAAAAATATGATTAAAAATTAATCAGATTTTGACAAAGAATATCAAGCTTTGATCTAATCATTAATGTGGACTCCATATCACATGTTTTTTGTGGTCTAAATTGTGTCTGAAGATTATTGTTTGCTCTTCCATATATATATATCAGATAAGAAGACTGACTGATGGCCACATGGACTAAATTACCCTGAGATAAGATAACCTGTAGGTACAACCTTATTCTAAGTGAAATAATGAGGGTTTTCCATCAGCGAGAGCTGAGTAAACTCAGCATGAAGACACAGACTATTGTCAGAGCTCAGGCTCTTTAAATCTTTACCTGAACTTTCCTTGCATTAGATTCCAGCTACATCCTGGTGGACATCCTAATACAAATGGGCACTTGGTCAAACAAGAAGTGCACGGGCTTGCATTTGATACAATGCGGAACTCATATCTACTGAAAAACAAACTTTTTAGAAAGCTTCTTCAGGAAAATTGTATTGAAAGCAGTGTGGTTCTGAGTAGGGCAATGCAAAGTTCAGGGAGCCTAGAAAACAAGACTGAGTAAATATGAAAATTATTGTTCAAGATTTGTAATAATTTTTAGGGCACAGAGAAAAAAGTTGAATGTTTTTGTTCTGACAAAAATGCACAAAGGAAATCACAGAGGTCAAAGATAATATTGAAAATTAATTTTCATTTAAAACCCTATTTTGATGCTGAAGCATATCTCTACCATAATACACTGCAAACAGTGTATCTCATCTTGGAACAGTTCAAATTATTTAAAAGATGGTTTTTAATCTGCAGTGCTGTTCAGAAGCAAGTCTCAACATTAATTTGTCAGAAATAACTAAACCATAAGTTTGAGGTTTAATGAAGTATGTGTCTATGATGTCATCTACTACATGTACATTAAAACTTTGCATTGGATCTTGGTTTCCTCATGAGGACATGTTACATTATCCTGATAATTCCTGAAATCATTGTGTTCTTTTTATCTATAGTTTCAATTTAATTCATTTTCTATGACTTTCTCATTCCTGGTAAGATTCTTTATTGAGGTTTTATAAACTTGAGCATCTGAATTCAAATTTCGCTGAGATTTATAGAAAAATTAATAATTAATCTCTGTTTCCACTTATAATAGTTTATAGATTTCAGATTAGAAAAAGTAAACTGCATACTATATTATAATAAACACTAAAATGTCCTTCTTTGAAGAATTAGAATGTTTCAAGAACAATCACTCTGTGAATAATAAAAATAAATCTTAACTTACTTTTTTGCTATTATTTTTTTTTAAATTCAGCGATGTTCCTAAAGCAAATGAATGTGCCATGTGATGTGGAAGGTACACCACAAAAGATTTTATAACGGTAGCACAGGACTAAAGAAGTTCCAAAAGAATCTAACGCATCACCTGTTTTTCTATATAATTGAGTAAGATTTTCTCATTCTCTTAGGAGTTTCTGACTGAATAACTGTAGAGAAGAAGCTGGAACTTAATATTTCTTTCTATGCCACAATGCAGAGATTCATTTCCTTTAAGCTACTGATAAAAGGTCAAATGTGTACTAGATTTTCTTTGCCTAAGAACTTTTTGCTATGTCTGTTTTAAGTAGATGCTAATGTCTTCCTTTTCTGTCCCCCTCACTGATCTTGACACTGATCTGCTCTACAATGCAACAGCATTGCAAGTCATTGCCCTATTCCACATCCTTGTTGGATACAGTTCATATACTCACTTTAAGCCAAACTAATCAGACTTAAGTGAAGACAACCTGTAGAGGACAGAGTAAAAATTAGGTTTACACCTCTATTCAAACTGTTTCACCCTGTTTTGACCTCTATTCTAGGAACAGGTCTGTTCAGCACAAAATGTAGTTAATCAGCTTCAATTTGTGAAAATTTGGGACACAGCGTGTGGCCCAATCCATTCCACCACTATTTTATCCTATGGTTTTGTAGCATTGTATTGGGAAAATTGAATTTAATCCTTGTTACTAAATCCTTGTTAGAAATTATGGCAGGAAAAATATCAGGCAGAGGATGAATTCCATGGTGGAAAAGAGAATTGAAGTATTCAATTCTGCATGTCTGTCTGCCTTCTGCATGTCTTGTCTCCTGGGCCACCTGGATATGTTGGCCTTATTATGCCATATTTTTGCAACTAAAACAATGTTTTTATCCTATTCTGTCATGAAGGCTTCTGGGCACTCTCAAAAAACCCAAGAATAGCCCTAGGATGATATAAGACATTGGTATATAATTCTTGCAGAATTGTAATCCAATTACCTCTCGATATGGAAATAAAGCCTTCTGATTTACTAAAGCCTGGGTTAGTCTAACTCAAGCTGCCTATAAGCCCCTTCAATACTGAACTCTCCCTCTGGTTGAAATGGATTTCATGTGTTAACCGAGGGCTATATGTATCATGAACTTTAGTGCACACTTGCAGAAAACAATAGGACGAGCCCTATCCCATTTCAGACAAAAGGCTTTCAGTAAAGCAAGTTGCCTGTAGCAAAAGAAAGATTTTAGTGAACTGCTAAGATGGAGTGCCAATCTGTCTTCTCTCAATGATGGAGATGCTCCTTATCTGCTTTGTCAAAGTTTGACACACATTAGTATGCCAGACACTCATCCCAGCAAACTCTGCACAGGGTAGCATATAACATGTACCCACAAGTGACCAGTTAATATAATTTTCTTCATTTTCCATCAAGACATAGTTTAATTTAGATACCTGTTCCTTCTTTGCCACTGGGACTTATGTCAAGCTTATACAGGGGATGCAGCAAGCTTTATTAGCATAGATATTAAAGTCACTCATTACAAGTGACACAGTCACTTGCTCTGTGTCATCAGGTAAAGCTGTGTTGAACTTGATCTGAAACTGTTTTTCTCCATCTGAAGATACAGTAGCTACAAACTACCAGCATCACCACAGAGTAGTGATTTGAATGCATTATATGTGTTTGTGCTGGTACTTTTGCCTGTAGAAATATTAGATGATAAACAATAGCTGCCTATGTATATCTGATATTCAGTGTTATTCTTCCTTAGCAGAAAAAGAAAGGTATCTTTCTTTTATTCATTGAAAACCTTCTTTCCTCCTCACAAAAACCTTGTCATTTTGTACCATGGCAACAGCAACATAACTCAGTCAAGATAAGGAACCTATTAACTCTGTGCTTTACCAGGATTAAATGCAAATAGTGAGAGGCAGTCATGGCCTTAAAAAGCTTGCAATTGCAGGGAACAAAACCATTAAATAGGTAGGAGAGAAACAGAGAATCAAGGAGGTGATGTGCTTGAAATTACAAAGCAAATCCAAAGTGATAAAAGTCATTTAGTTCCTTATCACTAGGCAAAAATGCCCTCCCTCAACCTGAAAAAAAAAATGGTTTCTGCCTCCTACACTTAATGTCAGTCTGATCAAACCACCATTCTCCAGCTGTTTCTGTTGCTTCTTTATGTGGCAAGAACAAATAATCTTTAATGTCTGACAAAAGGAGAATTTGAGGACTTCCTTGATTAGTATGTACGAAATGAAGTGATATGGCATGATTTACACTTGCATATTATATATAACTTTTGAGAGCTGGAGTCAATATTTGTGGAGGCTCCTAAAGAGTGAGTGTTTGGAACAAAAGATGTGAGTCACAGAGCCACCACTCGAAGGGTTAGCAATGACTAGCTGTAGTAGGTTGCTCATATTTCACGTCAACAGGAAAGCACTTGCAAGTTTTTTTAGATAAGGCTGCTTTCCTTACAAAACCCTCTTTATAATCTAAGAGTTTCTGTTCCTGCAAGACTTTCCAAATTCAGCCCTTATCTTACGGTGTCACCCTCAATGTCTTGATGATAAGCAAAGAGGAAGCACATCTTATATATTCATATATTTATGTATATATATATATACACTATATATATATATACTTCACACAAATGTGAAGTCAAGAAAGTATTGATCATATAATTGCATTCTTAAAATTCTAATCATTATTGGGCTAGATCTAATTGTTACTGGTAAAGAAAGAAAGTTAGAAAGTTTCCCTACAGGAAAAGTCAATAATAATAATAATAATAACAACAACAACAACAATAATAATACAGTTCAACTTGCTATGTTCACATTTTTTGGTTTCTGCCTCTTTCCTGGGATTGTGTTCATCCTTCCCCTGCTCTGGTTCCTTATGGCTGGGGGGGAAGGTCATTCACCATATCTGAATTAAAATGATTACCCCTAAACCCAGCTTTGCTCATCTCCAGGTCTGCATGTCTTCAAGAGACTATTGATCAGCTGTTTATAGTCACGTGGGCTCCATTGCCAGCCACTTACCCTATCTTTTATCCTTCTGCACCTTCACTCCTGTATGCCACATCCTTTCCCCACTTTTCAAGGTCCTTATGATACCACACCTATATTGCTTTAGACTACATCATTATGTTACGGGCATGAATATCTCCTTATACAAGGAATAACTATTTATGTGTTTATTATTGCTATCTATATAGAACTGTAGTGGTACCATGCAGCGATAAACAAGAAGCAAAGCAGATCAGTCATAATCATTTGTATAATTAGAGAATTTGCTGTCAGGGCTAAACCAAATAAAATTAAGTTGTAGCCTGGTTAACAAAAGTTCAGACAAAGCCTGAAGAACCTCAGTCATCATTATTCATCACAAAGCTGTATTGAGTGTAACTGTCAAGGTTTTGGTAACAAAGATGGTGCCCCATGCTGAACATGGCTAGTTCCAGCCATCCCCTCCAACATATCCACATCTGTATCAGTCAATATTTACAATATTTAGCAGTTATTTAAACAACAGAATTCTATCTTGAATTCTATTTGCTTCATTTTATTCTACAAATGGTAGAATAGTGAGTTGAGTGTGTTAAGGAGATAGGGTAGTTTGCTATTCACTTAAAATATGGTGCCTCCTCGTAGGCTTTCAGTATTCATTTTATTCATTTGCAAAGATATCATTGCAAATGGAACCCAGAAGAAATACGGGGCCTCCACAGCAGGTTAAGAAAAATCAGTCCTGAAATTTGAAACAAGTTATATTGTGCAAATTTCTATGAAGAGCATTGCTGGAACAGTTCCACTGGAATCAGAAACTGATCTGTTGCAATCTTGTTTTATATCTGTAGATAGAGGCATGTTTCTTTTTTGACAATCTATGGATGTAGTTGTGTAGTGCAGTTTTGCCACTATTAGCAACTGGCCATAAGGTAAGCACACAAAGTCCACTTTATCTTGGCCATCTTCCTTTTTGATCTGAGCATCTGGGTTCAGGAAGAAAGTAGAAACTTTATAGTTTCCAGTATATATTGCAGAACTTTTCATTACCCAGCAGTAGACTGCCAACAGTGATGATCATTCCTTTGTAGCTCTGAAAGTAGTATTCGTCATAGAAATTAGATACAGGGCAATCTAATAGAGAAAAAAATTCACACATTTTCATCCTTGAACCGCAAATTTTGGAGAGGTTTATATAAATGACTTGATTTTTAATTATAGTATTGTGCATTTTCTCTGGAAATGGGAAAATTTTGTAATACCATATGAAAGTTACTGCAATACACAGGTGACCCAATTTGAGACTAAAAGAAGAACCATCAATATTTTAAATGCAGGTAATTTAACGGTCTTAAGTTTACCTTGGTTATAAGTTAAATTTATTTATATGCTTTTAAATTAGGCAGTATTTTTGAAAGTCCCTCAGATTATATTTACACTTGACAATACCCTATTCAAGTTATAAAATATTTTTTTTTAAGATATACTTGATGATAAGATAATCAGCTTTATAAACAATTGGGGATTCTTCATCATGAGATGAAAACAGGAAAACATAATCTGACAAACAAAACCAAGCTTCCTGATGGCAGAGATACAAAAATGCAGAGTCCGTAACTGGGTTGAGAAGATCAGGGAAGGACATCTTCTGCTTTGCTCCCTAGTGTTCCTACGAGCTTTACAGTGCTTCTGATACAAGCATCCGTGTTGGAATTTCATGAAGATTCACATTAACCATCATGGACAAACATACTCCCGCCCTCCATTCCTTAAATTTACCATATTCTGGACCAAGGGATATATCCGTCACCTGCCCAAATTTTCTTTCTACCTGAAACTATCTTTGTAGTGCCTGACAGTTACCTTACGTAACACCAGACGAATTTTAACCATTTTAAGTATCAGAGCATTTGGACCATGATATGGAGATAGCTGAGCACACTCATTAGTACAGTTCATTTTTTTAGGGAGTTAATCTGCACATATGGTTGCAAGAGTAAAGGAGACATGTTTTCCTGTCTATTTAAGTATATAACCAAAGCATCCTTAAAAATGGTATAAGTATCTTTGGGATTCTTTTATCCCAGTAAATGGTACTAACAATCTTATTTTACATTTCTCATGATTTAAAATGGAAACTTTGCTATCCTTGGGGAAAAAAACACTAGACTTAGTTCAGTACCTTATTCTAGACATAGCTGCATTTTCTTTTCTTCTAAGGACAAATTCATTATCTGCCCAGTTCAGGTGAATTGTTTCCAAATCCTTTCCCAGGTGTGAATCTAGAAATGCAAGGTGACAGGTGTGGTCACAATTAGAAACTTTCCTTCTCCCTCCTACTCTTCAGTTCCCTCAGAAATCAATGTGTTGGCAGATGATTCCTTAGGTCAGGCAGCAGTTTCTGCCCTTGTTCCTGCTGGATATTTAATCTTCTTGTCAGTTAGAGCAACTGAATGTGCACTTGTCCCTTTTTCCTTCATGATGGAAGGGGGCCAACTGGCCAAATTAATTTCCTTCTTTCATGTTTCATCTGACTTTCTAATTTTTGTTGTCAGATGCACAAGGGAAACACAGAGCTTGGTTCTGTAAGTCTAAACAAATCCTCTTTTTCTCTGTACCTTTAGAAATGTCACAATCCTACGGAA
Source organism: Cephalopterus ornatus (assembly GCA_013396775.1). NCBI lineage: Eukaryota > Metazoa > Chordata > Aves > Passeriformes > Cotingidae > Cephalopterus > Cephalopterus ornatus. The sequence continues at coordinate 33,045 of VZRE01016803.1, forward strand.
GTGTACACGTGTACATGTGTGTTTGTTTTCCCTAAGCAATTTGAAGGTATGATTAAATCACTGTGTACTTAGACATACATGTTACCCAATACAGACTTGATTCTCCCACTTTGCGCAGCAAAGTATAAGCACAGTGGTTCCACTGGTTGCAATTTGCTCTCCATTTTGCTTCATTGATTCCCATAAAATGTGCTTTTGGGCTCTTGGCAGCTAGGACTTCTGTTTTAGATTCTAGTTTAGAAGTTTACTATATGCGTTAAATCTGTATTATTGGGGACTTCTAGAAGGTCTGCTAAACATCCATTCTTGATATTTTGGGGTTTTATTTTCAAACGTGGTAATCAAAGATTAGAAGTTGTTCTAAACAGTCTAACAGGACACTCTAGTCCCTGAACATACAAGTATATTACCTTTAAAAGTAGCTTACCAATACTTTTAATCATTAATCACTGAAAGACTTATTGATTGACTATTCTTCTAGAAATGATAGAGTTGACTGAAGAGTGCCAAAAATTTAGTGAGCACGCAGACTGATGAAAACCAGAATGATATGGATGCTACATAATGAGCAATTTAGAAAAAAAATCAATCAATTCTAGTCAGCAATGTCCTTGAAATATCAGAAAGAACTAGTGTCTGCCTCCCACTGGATTCCTATTTAGAGACCATGGGTTACTGATTCATAATTCTGCTATGTGGCACTTGGGCAAAGAAACTGGCTAAAGCTCAGCAACTGAAGATGAGGAATTTCCAATTTTTGCTGATGCCAGTGCTACATTCTAAACATCAATTCACTAATAAAGATTATACTTCAAGTTATGGGTGATAGGAGAGAAATAAAAAAGAAAAAATAAGGTTCTTCCTGTGTGAGGAAAGCCAGGCCATCAACGTATATTTCAAATTCTGCAAATAAGAGTATCTGTTTCTCCAGTCAACATTATACTCAAAACATCAGAGTATATAGAACTCCTTTTTCAGATGCTTTTTGTGAGAAATTCGTGTTTTCTGTAACATGTTAAACAATATTTCTATAGATTTCCTTGATAGATTAAAAAAAATACAGCAAATGTGGTTGCCCTGAATATTCGCAGTGTACCACTGAAGAAGGTATCTGAAAGTTACAAAAGCATGCACAGTCTTGCACACATTACGGTTTTGAAGTTAGTGACTCTGACTACAGTTTTGGTATTGCAGGCTCCCTGTCTGTGCCTTATTGCAATATCCTTTGGTGTATATGTACTTTCTGGTGACTGGTACATCCATCCCTGTTCACTAGACACATCAAGTCATAATTTCAGCTCAACACAGAGATGAAGGAATCTAGAATAAATGAGAAAGCAGATGCTTCAAAGATAGTTTGTTCTACTCTGTCAATAATCCCTTCATAGCCTGATCCAGGTTGGTATATATTAAATTACTACTGTTACTTTTTGAGAAGTAGAAAATCACATTTTGAAGGGTTTGGATTGTTGGTTTTTGTTTGGTTTTGGTTTTTAATTTTTTTTTCCTAGATGTTCCACTTTACTATAGTATTTGTGTATTTTGCATTTTTTTGTGAGATTTCAAATACTCTGACATGTCTGACACTCCTAATTTTCTCAGGAGACACACAGGCTCTGGGACTTGAGGTATGCAGATTTCTGTAAAATATAAGCACCTTATAAAAAATTGTCAAAGAGAATAATACTTGGAGATTAAAATGAGAGATTAATGAGTAATAATTGAAGGACTTGGCCTGGTTTAGCCTAGCTAAATAAATACCACAAGAGCAAAACAGTAAAAAGCATTTATGTTAGAAAAGTTAAGGAGAGTGAAGGACTTGTATTGGGGTAGCACACAAGTTTAAAAGGTCAGTTTGATGAAAACGTGGTGGGACAGTAGAAGAATTTAGAACATTCATATCCTAGAATGCTTAGTGAGTCAATATTCTGAATAGAAAGGCAGAAAAGCAAAGCCAAGCTAAGGAAAGTGAAGCTTTGAGCTAGACTATCTAGGAGGACTACAGCATCTGTATCTCTGAAGGTTGATAAACCAGATTAAAACAACCCTAAATATAGTTATCCTTCCCTTAAAACAAGGATGGGTGAACTGGGTGACTTCTGAAAGTCCCCTTGAAACTACATATCTTCAATGTAATGAATAAATGAAAATATATTAACATGAATGTGAATAAATGGAGGAAAAAATCTTTATCTTTTGTTTCCTGAGCTTTTCTAACTTCACTCCACTTTTTGGGACATGTTAATATCTTAATAAGAGCTGTTAAATACTAAGAAATGTGATGCTGCATGAAGACACAAAAATACCCGACGTATTTCGTTAGTGATTTTCATTCTTTCATGACTTTATTATTTCCTAAGGGTAAAATGAGGCACTTACCCTCAGGCCACAGCCTTGTTACGCTGCGGCTGCCAAGCATTGCTGGACATGACCAAGGCCTGAGTTTGAGCCTCCCTGAGCCAGGAGGAAGCACCTGTGGAGGTTCCTTGCAGCCCTCTTCCACCCAGCTCCATCCCAGCTATCAGGGTCAGGCCCAGCAGCTGCCCCTTGGAGGGCTTGGTACCTGCTGCCAACACCTTTTCAGGAGGAGCAGTTTAGGAATAGCAATTGATGTTTTTTCTTGCTTGTTTGTTGTCCCCTTTTGTTGAGTATTTTCTAATCCCTAGTGTTTTATGATTTAAACCTTGCAGATGGTCTACGTAGTTCTCCAAATGAGCATTTGCCTACAATCTCCATAGTGGTCTGTGCTGACAAATTGCTGAAGAGGGAAGCATGATGAACACTGTGGAAGTGCTACAGCATAATATGCAAGCAAGATGATGGAGGGCATGTTATCTCATTGAGTTGAAAAATTTACAGCGAAAGTTTGAACAGCTGCAGTACTTTGTTTAGTCACTAGTGCTGAAGTCTTACATCAGTCTTATTGGCTCCAAGAAATATTGAGAAATATTTGCATTTTTAGTTAATGAACAAAAGAGGGGAGCATTGGAAGAGAAATTATCCTTTGGCACATGCTGTAAGGTTTCTGGGTTTCACCACTTAGGTGTCAATACACTTATTGACAAGCCACTGACATACGGAAATATAGATGTGATCAGTGAAGAATAATGAATAGTATTATAAGTGCATAAGAAAATATTCCTTGTTATTACCATTTAAAAATCACTTTAAGTTGTGTAGCAATAACTTCCTTGCTTGGAACATAGAAGGAAAGACACAGAAAGATAAAGGAATAAAAATGCCTAGACAAAATACCCAGTCCTAGAATGCTTATTTGTGTAATAAGCTGTATGGACTCATTAGAACTAATAATTTTGGGGGGTAAAAATAACCTATTTTGGAATGCAATGCAAAATTTGAAAAGTTCCTGAATAGGGGAAATAATAGAATATTCTACTTTAAAATCCATTTCAGAAAAAAAATTTGTCTATATTTGTCTATTTCAATTTGTCTATATTTTCTTCTGTAACATGGAGCTCAGAAGGCCAGAAAGCCTTTACTGTTTTCCAGATCTTTGATGGAGAGCTTGAAAAGCCTGAAAGCATCCATTTCCTGCCTCTGAGCTCTGATCTCAGACCCTAAGCTCTGACTGTAATTATGTGCATAAAAACAAGTTTAAATATAAATTGTCAGGAAATATCTTGTAGCCTTGAGTCTACAGGGTCATATGCTGACTAACATTCAGGCTGCCTAACTCTTGTCTCTGGACACAAGTGGTGACCCAAGGTAAGAGTGGGTGTTTAGTTTTTAAATTTGTTAGTGTATGAAATAATGCAAGCAGCACTGCAGCTCCCCAGAGTGGAGTAGGTCTGGTTTTTTACAGCATTAATCTGAATGTCCATATTGCATGCCTCGGGGCATTCAAAGACTATGCTTGAATCTGCAAAATATATTACAGAATAGGGATGGAGTGCTGCAAGTATTGGAGAGCAATCTAAATGTTAAAACTTGTCCATACGGTTATATTGGTCCCGCTATGATCTGCTTAAATGTTGCAGAAGGAACTTCAGATTCAAATATTCCCCCAAGAAAAATTAAAACTCATACAAGTTATCTGTTTGTCGCGGTCGGGGTTGGTCAAAA
>VZRE01016813.1:0-12665 GCA_013396775.1 Cephalopterus ornatus
ACCATCACTGGTCTGCTCTGGTCTCCAATTGAGAGGTCTGGAGACACACTATCCACAACGCTGCTGCTTCTTTTGAGAATACACGCAGGATCACTCTCGAGGAGAAAAGACAATGCAGAAAGAACTGTGTCCTGTCGGTACAACCTGGGGAGTCATTCTGCTGTGCCTTTTGCAACTGGACGTGTCTATCTGGCATTGGCCTTTTTAGCCATCAGTGCGCTTGTAGCAAGCGTGGGTAAAGTCCTTCACAAATCTTCGTTCGCGAAGCCTAGCCATGATGATGACGTGTGTGTGCTTGAGCATGAACCTCTCAAACAAAGTGTTTGAAATCTCAATCTCAAGCCTACCATAGCGAGCTACAGGCAGTATGGGCTGGTTGTAAAGAACAGTTATGATCTGACTGAACAGAATTTACACACATGGGGCACTCTAAAGTGCAGAGGTGTGCACTATACATTTGTCAAAAGAACTGATTGGGAAGCTGATGAAGCATTGTTCTTCTGCATATAGACTCTTGAGATTGGGGAAGTCTTGTCCTTTGGGAGATAGGTTTTGACACGCACCAGCCATTGCTGAAAGAGACCTAGGGACACAGCTGTAAATGCAACAGCTGGACAACATGAAACCATCAGGTCTTTCAGTCCATCTTTCCCAGACCAACAGCAATCTCATTGATGGGAAGGGAAGGCAAGACTGGTTAATTCTGGGAGAATAGAGTGCATGAAATCAGGTAGAAGCACTATGCTTGTGGGTTCTTAAATAAAACCCATGGTACAAACCTGCTGGAGGTTACCATTTAGTTTGTCTCTCCTGTGACGGACGTGACTGAGGGGATAGCTCACACTCTCTACAAGTATTAAAGACACAAACTGTGAAGACCTTAAAATTAAACTTTGAGCTTCCTGCTGCTGTTTTATGCAGGGCCGACTCTCTACACTGATAAGAGAATTCGAGGAGTATTTAGATTTGTTCTGTTCCTAACTTTTCACAGGAATCTGAAAACACTTTTGAAGATTGGCATAGATTAATCATATTCTGGCATAACATTTTTTTTTGTCTAATTCACTCACTTTTTGCCTCGGTAGCAACTGGAGTTGGGAAGAGTACTGTTGGAAGAATCATGTTATTACCCCTGTAAATTTTGGCTCATCCTTAAATCTAGTTAACCATGGCTGGCTAATCCAACTATGGAAACTCATTAAGCTTCCCATAGGCTATACTATACTGCAGAGCTAAGCAAAATACAGACATCCTAAAGAGCTCTGAAGTCTCTCTTTATCCTGAAAGCAGTGACAAATTCTGTCCTTAGCCAAGCATGTGACACTTCAAGTGACATTTACAATCCTTGCAGGGTTATAGCAATGTGTCTGAGAGTAAAATATGACTTTTTCTTTAGCATTAATTCTACCCATCCTCAGTTTTTTCACCATCATGTAATGAAAAACTATTTCACACAAATGGAAGTACTGGGGTGTCTTTCTGTAAAATCAGTCAAAAGTCTTAATTTGACTTCTGCAAAATGATCCACAGCAGAGGAAGGGGGTATATTAGGCCACTTTTTTCTTGCAGACATTTGGAATTTTAGCAGCAAAATAGCATTAGAATTTTACTGGCATGTTGGATATTGCATCTTCTATGTGCATCAAGATATTTTTGGTTCATATTGCTGACTCGTGGATAAGTAAAACATGTATTTTAGTTATCATAATATAATAAAATGGCTAGGGTTGGAAGGGACCTTAAAGATCAACTAGTTCCAACCCCCCTGCCATGGGGAGGGACAGCTTCCACTAGATCAGGTTGCTCAAACCTCCATCCAACTTGGCCTTGAACACTTCTGGGGCTGGGGCATCCACAGCTGGGCAGTCTGTTTCAGTGCCTCACCATCCAATATTCTCAAACAGAACTATTAATAGATGTCTCTTAAAGATTTTATTTTTCTGAGGAATTTAGGATGGATTATTGTAAAAGGGAAACAATACTAATAAATTCTTCATTTCCCTTATTTTGTTGTTTTTCTTTTTTTTTTTTTTCTTTTCTAATGTATATGTAGTAGCTAATGACAGGTATTAGCAGAACTGATGTTTCCAGCTGCCTTGGCTGTTAATCGTGTATGGTGCCTCCTACTGATTCGGAGAGCTGTGTTTCTGCTATCAGTCCCAGCATAGATGTCAGTGTAAGTCCCATCAGGCACAGCTAAAACAACACATTGTCTGTGGTGTTGAAAAGCAATACTGTATTAATAGCCATCAGTTTCCTGATCTGTTGTAAAAGCTGAGGGGTAAAGAGAATTTCCACTTCACAGGCACAAACACCTGTAGGTGGGTAACAGTTTTTAAATGTTCTAACACTTGCACTTATCCAGGTATGATACTCCAGGGACTATCTGCAAGCTGTGCATCTACCGGAAGCATGTTTACAGTGGGTTGACTTTCTGCTTTGTTTTGGTTCATGTTTTACCTCGGTATCATAGGTGATCATCCTCTGGAGGCTGTCACACATGGGATTTTTTTGGTCACTTTGAAAAACGTAAGTGCATTACTCCTGATCTATGTCCCCTCTAATTATAAAAAAATATCCTGCCTTTTAGTGTTACACAGGCAGTAACAAGCTTTGATAAGCTATTTGAGCAAGATACCTATTTAGGTTATTGATTTTGTGCACTCTTTTATTTGATCTGCTTAAAATAAATTTTAGCAGTTGACTAGGTTGTGATTTTCCTCCCCTCATTCCTCTCACGAGAAATTTCAATTTTAAAACACTAAAAGAGGAGGTGCACAATTTAAACAATGGACAATCTGCAAAAAACAGTGTAATGGGTGTTTAGTTTCTGGAATATTTTCCCAGGTCTCATATTGAGAGTTAAAGTGGATTTCTAATTTTTATTCCACTCATTACTAAACAGGAACACTGAGGTCACAGCAAATAAAGCAGTGTGAGTTAATGAGAACAGCTTTAGCAAAAAGAGGAGGTGTTTCTCAAAGTACATCAAGTGCTTCACATATATTAAGAAACCCCAGCTGAATCGATTTAATAATGTTGGGATTTACACAATTATTACAGAGCCTTCATTATTCACCCAGCCTGCACATACCACAGCACAAATGAACATCTCAGTCTGGTGGTATTAACATTGCCATTTTCCAACCCATTCCCAGGCCATCTGCTACATGCTGATCATTCACTGCTTTAACATTTAACAGTTACCCAACTGCAACTTAGCAGATTTGTGTACTTTTGAAAACAGCTGGTTTAATAACTGCTTCAGAGCTTTTGGATAAAGAAATTATTTTGTAGTGCTTTACAATAGAATTTTTTTCTAAAAAATGCCTCTGAGAAAAGAGTATAACAGTTTCCTGCACACATTTATGAATTTGTAATGCTTCAATTTATTTCTAGTCATATAAGGAAAAATATTTGATTATTTATAGCACAATAATTTAAGAAACCTCTTTTAACCTGCCTGGTTTATTTTTTGTCCTCTCTCAGGTACAGAGGAAATACGTTGGAATAATAAAAGAGCTTAATACGTCAATCTGTCTCAAAGGCTCAAACTTGGAGTTTGTCATATAAAACAACAGACCTGTAGCTTAAACTACAAAAACTACAAAATCATAGTGTAATAGCAACCATTAAGTTAAATGAATAGTAAGCTTTGAACATATTTGAATTGCAACCCTGACTTTCCAAACTGTTCTTCTTACTGCCTTTTTTTTTTTTTTTTTTTTGGTAAATATCACAATTTAGACGCTTGTAATTTCAAAAGATATTCTCAATCACAAGAGTAAAAAATCCTTCATCGCTCACCTGAAGTAGTTTAAGTATGTATATGTATATGTATACACACCCATTTGCATCTTGTTAATACCCATTTGACTTGCTTATTCTAAATACCCTTCAGATCCTGATTAACCCTTGCTTCATAAACATTCAAGTAGTTGTTGCTGGATGCTGACATTGATATTTATATTAGAAAACAGAGTGGATGTAGTTAAAAGGAAGAAGTTAGTATTAATGTGCCACAAAAGTGAAAATTCCTGGGTGTTTTTTTTTTCAAAACACCTCTTCTTTTTCACAGACATCAATCAAAGTGACAGCATCCCTTAGATTAAGTTCGGATTCTCCAGCACAAATTAATTAATCTGTCCAGTACTTCCTATCTCCCTGTTTCAATCAAACTACAAATAAAGCCATTCAAGACTTCAATTCTTTGCTGATTAATCAATAAACCATGACAACAGACTTGTGACAGTACTTCTGGGATTCTCACAGAAGCTTATTTATAGCAGGTAGCCAGTGTCACAATCAGTCTTCACAAATGGGTGTACATTTTATTTTTATTTTTTAAAACTAGCTTCATAATAACAACAAATGAAAAATTAGAACAGCATAAAAATAAATTTGAGAAACACATTATCTGAAATGGAACAAAGTATAAAATTAAACATCTCAGAAATCACAGAAAACGAAAGTGATTTGGTGGTATGTAATAATAGCTTTCAGCTCCTTTCACTGGAACCAGAGCAGTGACAAGTGTAAAACTGAGATACGCGATGATCTGCATGCAGCTGGCCAGAAGACAGGTTGCTCTGTGGATATGTCCTAAGGTAGTGAAAAAAATCATCATATGCAGTCACTCCAAGGGATTTGCCTATTATATTGGAAAAGTTATACACTCTGGCCACAGGAGGAAGAGTGAGAGCAGGAATATCTCCAGCAGCCTGTGAGTTATTTAGAAGGAATACTGTGCCCTTGACACAGAGCTCGATTAACATCCCATATTATTCTGGTTTGGACCCCTACAACTAGCTCTTTCCAAGAGAAAGCCAGGACAGAGTCACGGGAAGAATTCATTCCAGATTATTCCACCAAGAGGCAACAGGAGTGAGACTACATAAGGTTTATCCCTTCTCCCCAAGCCTAGAGCTTACCAGCACTGTCCTAGCAGACTTTTCAAACGTAACACTGATATACAAGAGTATGCAGTTTCCCTGGGCACAACACGTATAGTTCCACCTCAAGGGAATAAAGTCACCATTCCAGTAACGTACAGTGTTATCTTAAGAACTATAAATTGATCAAAAATAGTAGTGATATCTTCTGTCCTGGGTCCAAAGGGGAATTAGAATCAAGAGTAATGTCGTGCAAATAAGATCAGTGTGTTTTAGAGAGAACTCATCCCAAGTATTATGGATTAGTTATTCTGTATCACTTGACCCTGGAACTGAAGCTTGTTTCTTTTAGCTGTTCAAGGATGCTCTTCCCCCATATACTCTGACAGAGTCTTACATACCATTCTGAATACCTAGTAGAAAAATGAAACATGGTTCTGCTCTTTTCCACTTGAGCCTAAAAGTGAAATTTTCATGTCTACAACAGGCTTCTCTACCATATAATTTTTTCCTGGTAGAACAGTGTCATAGCTACAGGGTCCAGGATCAGTTTATTAGCATGTGGGTATAACCAAAACTGTGTATTCTACATCCTCTATGTCACTTCTGACGGATCTAATGGATCATTTGCAGCAGCTGCCCAGGGCACACCTAATGACTCAGCTGTGATAACTCCCCCGTGGGTAGGAATTAACACCTTCACACCCAGCCTGAGGGATCATGTTTGCTGATGGGGCATACTGGACTGGCATAATAGGCAGCTGCAAGGACCTCGACCATCAAAGATTCAAAAATATCCCATGACTCAGAGAGTTAAATCATCCATTGTGAAACTCCCTGCCCTGGGGGAGGTACTGGGCATTCCCCCCTGAACCTGATCATATATAATCTGTGGGTTTATTGGAACTTCTGGTACCACTCCTTGGATTGAGAGGAAGACCAGAACTTCAACAGGACTACCACTGCTACTCTAAACAGACTGTGATTGTTACTGCAACAGAACTGCCACCATCATCTGGACCAACAGGTTTTCCTTTCCTTTTACTTTCCACCCAGGGGAACCACGTGGTGTTTAGCATAGGGGCCTACGAACACGGTTCTGTTCTTGTCCCAGGGTGCTGGGTTAAACATCTGTTCTTGTGGGTTAAAACCAGTTATTCTCTGTATCCTTGCATCTATTGTAATTTATTTTTAGGAAATTGTAACTCTAATTTATAATCTCTCTAGAGTTGAGTTCATTCCTCCTACTGGTTTACTTTTAAACCAGCACAAACAGGAATGCAAAACAGTGGATTACTGAAGATGAATCCAGACTAGATCTGTGATCATCATCATGACCTTATGTCAGTCTGGTATCAGATGAAATCTTCATAGGTTTTGTAAAGCAGAATGAGGTGCTGCTGCTGGAGATCAAAAGGTGCTTTTCAGAATTTATTGTAAAGGTCTCATTCAAGTTAATTCAGTATCAAAACTCAGAGATAGCAAGATCAGGCATTAATACAATAAAGATTTAATTCTCTCTTTATATAATTCCTACCAATGTTAACAGATGTAATTTGGAAAGAGATGTCTGAGCAACATTAGAAAACTTACAAAAGAAATATGCAGAAATTCTGTAACAAAAACTCTATGGCTAATAGAAACATGAACCATTGTATTTTTGAAGTGTTCAGGAAATCAAGTTACAAACTGTGTGTTATTACCATGAGCATAAAGTTACATTGTAATTAAATTCCTAAGTAAAATTTTAATACTTTAGATTACTTAAAAACAACAACAAAACAACAAAGTGTGAATGAATAATATTGTATTTCACATTATTTTCACTTTCATAAATTCAGCTCTGAAAATAATATGCAAAACATTATTAAAATGTTTCTTTCATTTCAACAGTTTTCCAATGAAATTAATATAATTGGATGCATTTGAATTTGTAGATGCTAAAAAGTAGATTGATGAAGCATAAAATATTTAATGTAATTCTGGGTAAGAAATTACAACGGAAGTATATTACAAGTTAAGCACAGTTGCTTTTAGACTGAATTATTTAAGTTCAGTTTCTCACCCACAACCTCATAACGATTGTATCTGTCAGGCAACTTAATATTTACATAAATACATATTAATATAGAGCAAAATATTAATAATCTTAGGAAGTAGTTCCTACAAATGATGACATTTTCTATGACAAAATATGAAGACTATCTAGTAAATAGAGTTATGATCATTTTAAAATACATTTTTAGGTTCCTTTCCAAGTGTTTTGAGGTACAATCACAATTGAACTCTGTTAGGCATTGGTACATGTGCAATTCCTGATAATTATCCCCAAATAGAAGCAATTCTTGTGTTCCTTAGGTCACAATTATATCTCTCTACTGAATCCGGATACTCTCACTTGTCCTGCTCTTACTGCAGATTTCTCTTCCTTTACACCTTTTCTTCTGATTTCATTTAATCTTTTTGTTTTAACCATGCATATCTAATCACTTGGAAATTTTGCTCGTAGTATGTGTATATATATGTGTGTGTGCTCACAGACATATGGGTGCTGTCCTGTTCACAGAGGTCACTGACATTTGTTAGCTGGTCTTACAACCAGATTTACAGATTCGCAAATAATATTTTTGTCTATCAATTATTTTAAAACTTCAGTGAATGATGTTTACACATTACGTCATTGTTCCATCTCCGTTTCTGAGTTTCTTTCCCACATTTTGCACAAAAAGTGATGTTTTCTTAGGGTCATATCAGTGACATTGTTAGCAGTATTTGGGACCAGTGTTTTCCTCAGTGTAAACTTTTTCACACAGTTTCAATGTCATCCTTTCAAATAAAAAAATTGCATTACACGGAGACAGTAAAAACATCAAAATATTGCAAAATAACAAAGAAAAGGTCATTTCAGGTGTTCAGCATTCCAAGCAATGCTTTGGATTGTAACACATTTTATCAAGTCTCATTGGTTATGTCATGTTTCATATCTCTTGTAACATCAGATGCTGTAGGCTGAAGCAACCTGTTGTGTAGAACATTAAAATGTACTGTACTGTATGTCACCTAAGAAATCTTTGACAGTACTATTAGGAAAAAACAGAAGATTCATTGAAGGAAAAACTCCAACACTGAAATCACAGGGAAAAAAATAATGTTTCTACCCATAACTAACAGTTAGATCATATTAAAAATATGTATCTGGGCTTGGATTTATTCTGCTGAATGAACTGTTCATAAAATAGATATGCTTGGATCATATTTGCTTTTAGGTGCCCTGATAAGGACACATACAGTGACATACTGACATTTTGTCTTATCCTACTTACCAGTGTATAAGCATGCTGCTTATAACGTATGTCTTAATTTGGCCCCAGGAATTTCTTTACAGACGCAAAAGATCCTGATTTGCAGATAAGTTGCAGAACACTTAATCTGTTAAATCTGAAAATAAGATGAAAGGTATTTAAACTGTTGTTGCAGAATTCCCATTACAAATACTATCTGAAAAGAGAAATCTGATTGAAATAACTCTAATTGCTTCTTTTGATCTCTACTTGGGGAACTAACAACACTGACAGATGAACCATGGTGAGTACTGTTGAAGTAAAGACAGTATCACCCCAGCTGCTTGCCTTGTTTTTGTGCTTTTTTTTTTTTTCCCTACTGCAAAGCTGTCAGAGGGAAAACCTGTCTACACCTCATAAGTGTCTTGGATTGAATTACATGCCTCGGTTTAAAAATACTGGATTTGCATTAAGGTACCGGACCCTGCATAGAAGAACATGCGCTATGAATATGCAGTCTGTTTGGTTAATTCTTCTGTGGAAGTGGTAAAATTTAGTGGGTGGCTGCTGTAGTAACTTAAACTGCCACAAGAATTTTTTAAGTGCCCTAAATCTCAGTCTGAATACTCAAGAGCAAAAATTTCCACATCTTCCTTTGTTAGCATAACTACCCAATTTTATCTCGGATAGATAACTTTATGCTATCTGAAAAACAATTTTAAGTAATTTATTAGTTTTACTTTTCACACCTATCTTGTATGTTCCTGCAAAATTTAGGGGTTTATCTCTAAGGCAAAAACCAGTAATTTAAAGAAAACTCACTTAACAAGTTGTTTTTTCTTTTTTTTTAGAATTGTCTCAAAGCTTTGTGATAAGCTGATTTTGAATTAACAAAATATAAACCCACAGTTTTTTGTGGAAAAAAAAATAATTTGGAATGAAGAATTTTTTACCCCACAAAGTAAGGAATTCAAAAGAAAAAGTTTTAGACTAACTAAAGGGTCTTTGCAGAGGGAACTTTATTTTCAGAACTGATAACATTTGTATGACAAAAGCCTGTAGTTAAAAGGCAGTGTCTATGCATTTTGCACAGAACAAATGGCTTTATTAATATTTTACATTCTTCATTATTCATGAAATTTAATCATATTATATTATGAGTCAGATTGCCACCAAAAAAGCCCCTGATCCATAGCACTCAAATTTTAAGTTTAAACTGAGATTACAGAGAGATGCAAAAAAATTTGTAAGAATAGAATGCCAATATCTGGGCTGAAAAATTAGTAGCATGAATAGTAGAGTACCAAGAATCATCTATTATCAACTTTTTCATTAATTTCACAGAAAGAGAAAGATGTAATAGTGATGTTGAGGGAAACTAACCAAAAAGCATTATAGAAGTTCAGAAAGAGTTTCTTCCAAAACCTGTGGTTTTACAGAGAAAGAACTTATTAATATTAGATAGTATCTGTATGGGCAGATTATGGTGGTTCACATCAGTACTGTAAAAGTTCTGAGTACCAGCTACATTCCTTCAATTGGTTTAATAGTTTCGCATATGTGGATTTTTTGTTTGTTTGTTTCTTGTTTTTGAGTTATATCACAATTTTTCCTAGAATACTATTTACATTTCTGTCTTAACAGAAATTCCAAAGAGGTTGTTTTCCTTACAGTTGCTGGTGATGCATTACTGAATCTTATCATAGTTAAAGGTTGTACTTTTTTAATTGTCTTGTACTCCTTGTACTTCATTGGCAATTAGTGAAAATTTTGTACTAAATACATAAATATTGTCAAACCACTAAAGTATTTTTTTCTGTCTTCATTTCCTCTGGCCCTCAAATTGAGAGAGGAAAAAAGTTAACTAGTTAACTAGTGTTTAAAGAGAAAAAATATTCAGCCATCTTCAACATTTGAAATCCCAAGTCATCTTCCTTCTTCAGGAATCCCCACTTGCAGAGTGGGGATAAAACTAATCAGTTATGAATTACCGCTATTGATTTACTCAAACCACAAATGATTTCCATTAATCAATCACAAAAGACTGGAAATTTACTAATGCAATTATTTCTTATTTAAACATAGTAAGGTAATGTCTTCTCTCAGTGAATTACATATGCAGAAAAGTTTTCTTGTCCCTGGTTTCAGAATGGTGCTGTTGAAAGCAGACAGATATTTTCATAGTGGGAACAATTTAGTTTTCAAGGTATTACAAGGAATATGTCTTTGAGCAGAATGAAAGTGATTTCTATATCTGATAAGCCTTTCAATTATTTTTATTTGTTCCCCACTTAACAATTCCTTTACTTTTACCATTTATTATCTTTTCATTTTGGGAATTCACTTAACATCCCTTAAAAATATTTTGTGAGCTCTTTACTGCAATTGAAAGGAACAGAAGAATTCAATAGAAATGTCATCTGTACACTTGAATTCGATTCTAAAGTGATAAAGTGCTGTTTTTCTCAAATAAAAGTTCTAAAAAAAACTTCCTATTTCTCTGTTTTCAAACATGTAACACCACTTTGAATTAATTTTTCAATAAATAAGTTTTTGCATGTGTCTCTAGTTCATAAACTACACTGGCAAATTATTTTGGAGAAATGCAAAATTGCTGTATCTTCCAAGAAGTCACATACATTAATGGGTTTTGAATAGTTAAAAAAGGAGATAATATTTTCATTAAAAAATGAAGCTTTTCATTTCATCCATTTATAAAATAAACATATGTATTTATTGTTCCCATTATATTTACTTTGGAATGCTTTTATTTTTTTCAATGGAAGTGTAACAATATAATTTAAATTTTTAAAAATTCATTTGGGCAAAAATAATTATTTAGCTTTTCAATTGTCATTCTAACCACCAGATTGAAAAATCAAGCATTCACATGATTAATAATTGATGGGTGATACTGCATTTCTCATTATCTATCATGTGTTGAGGTGTGTGCTGATTTCTGTAAAAGTCAGGAGAGACATTTCCTTCTACCTTTTACCCCAGTCTACAACATTTAATGCTTGTCTAGAGGCATTCACTCGGACTTCCACCTTTCTGCTAAACATCAACTATTAGTTACTGTCAAAGGCAAGATTCTTTCTTATCTCATATGGCAAATTGTAGGTTTTTTTTTTCTCTCCTCACAGGCAAACAGATCTGCTTGAAGAGATATATAGTCCTTGAAATGAGATGTCATTCACAAAATATTTTTTCTATTATAAAAAATTCTTTTTAATAAATATTATGTGAACATTTAGAAATCCCTTTATTTCTCTGAATGATTAAATCACTTTGGGGTTTTTGTTGTTTTTTTTTTTTTTAATTTTACTCAAAATTGGGGTGGGGGGAGAAAACAATACTGTTTCTTAAAGTGGTTAAGGGAACAAAATTATCACAGCTTTAAGCAACATTCTGCAAGCCTGTTTGTAGTGAGTAAATGTTCTAAGTACATAATACTGTCTCTGGGATCTGCTGAAGGCAGAGCAGAAGGGAGGTGTTTTATCTTGCCTGGAGTTTATCTTACCAAGGTCTAGCATGAAAGACCTTGTCTTGTTGAGTAATTAATAGTTTACAGGACTCTTCCTGGTCTACCAGACTTTAAGAGTCGAGATCTTTTTTCTCAGTAGCGTAACCTCATATCTCTTTCCGGGCACGGCATTGAACAGACACTGTGAACGGCAGTTCTCTACCTGCAAGAAATGTAAGAGTCCTCTTTGGTGGCAAGGCTTTATGTAACATCTGAGAGAAATGGTCATTGCTGGATTGACATCATGCCTACTGAATTTTGCCTTTCTAACAACTCTTGCATCTGGTAAACTGAGAGTCTATGAACCAGAACTTACTTTTAGTTTAGGAAGTCTATTTTTGGCTGGATCTCTTCAGGAATGACTAAAAGCTAAAACATATTATTAGGGTCATTGTCCAAATGCCTCTTAAACACTGACAGGCTTGCAGCATTGATGACCTCTCTAGGAAGCCTATTCCGATGTTTGACCACGCTCTCAGTAAAGAAATGCTTCCTAATGTCCAGTCTAAATCTCTCCTGGTAAAGCTTTGAGTCATTCCCGCATGTCCTGTCACTGGATATCAGGAAAAATAACTCAGCACCTCCCTCTCCATTTCCACTCCTCAGGAAGTTGTAGAGTGATGAGGACACCCCTTATCATCCTTTTCTGCAAACTAGATAAACGTTAGTCACTTCTGATAGGATGTTCCTTCCAGCCCTTTCACCAGCTTTGTTGCCTTCCTGTGGAAATATATGAGTACCTGAACAACCTTCTTAACTTGTGGGGTCCCAAACTGCACACGCTGCTCCAGGTGAGGCAGCACCAATGCTGAATACAGCGGGATAATCACCACATTTGAATTTCTGGTTGTGCTGTGTTTAATCCATGTGGGAATGCCATTTGCCCCCTTGGCTGCCAGGTCACACCACTGACTGATTCTGAGCTTACTCCAACCAGCTGTCCCAGTCAGTTAAAGCAGCCGGGAG
>VZRE01016819.1:0-46109 GCA_013396775.1 Cephalopterus ornatus
TTCAGCCTGGAGAAGAGAAGGCTCCTGGGGGAGACCTTTTAGCAACCTTCCAGTAACTGAAAGAGATTACATGATAGCTGGAGAGGGACTTTTCATGAGGGCATGTAGTGATAGGACAAGGGGGAATGGCGTTAAACTAAAAGAGGGTAGCTTTAGATCAGATATTATGAAGAAATTGTGTACTGTTGAGGCACTGGAACACATTGCCCTATAGAAGCTGTGGATGCTCCAGCCTTGAAAATGTTCAAGGCCAGGTTGGATGGGGCTTTGGGGAAACTGGTTTAGTGGGAGGTGTCCCTGCCCATGGCAGGATAATTGGAACTAGATGATCTTTAAGGTTTCTTCCAAACCAAACCATTCTATGATTTTTAGTCTAGTGGTGTATGTTAAAAGCAATTGGGACTGTCCAAGAAGAGGGGGGAATAGATACATACACATGCTTTCAACTTTTTTTTTTTTTTTTGGTCAACAAAATATTTTTTTTAAAAGAAGCAAAAAAATCCTTTTCAGAAAGATCAAAATATTCAGTGAATTCCCTTTTCTTGTCACCTCCAGGATATCTGTGGAGGTGGAGTGGGGTGGAATGGAGGGGAGTCATCATATTGTCACAAGAAAAAAACTGATTTACATTAGCATTAAACCAGAATATAACTAGAGATACTCAAACATCCTGAAATAATCCATTTCCCCTTCCTTCCAAATTCAACATTTTCAGTCTGATTTGCAGACAAATATCTGAAATGGATCCAAAATATTATCAAATCAGCATGCTAGATGACTGACATTCACCCTTCACTGAAAGTCTCTTGGAAAAGAGATTCATGAAAATTCTATCCCAGGTGTCTGAGCTTTTTAATGACTGATAGAACAGTGTCTTTCCAGGCTCACCTTTCATTTGTTATTTACTCAGCAGTATTTACACACTGTTAAGGCAGGCTAAGCCATACAGGGGATAGACATGCACAAATATAAACAGAATTATAATGTCCTAGCTGCAAGATAACTGCAATAGAAAAATATACCCCTTCTGCAGAAGAACCTAGGGATGAGTCACCACTCTGAAACATTCAGCCAGTTCTTAAAATGGCTGTAATTATCCTTCCTACTCAAGTACGGAATATGCCTTTCATTGCCTTTGAACAATTTACTGCCATTCACTTCCAAGAATTTGTACCAGAGGAAGCTATCAGAAAGGATTAGTCCTGCAGTAGACATCTTGGAAGACTCAGAGGTACTGAACTGAAACTTCAGGGGCAGATTTTGTCCCACAGCTGCTGTGAGGCACAAGAATAGAGACAGAGCTCCACTCAAAATGAAAGAACACTCCAATAAAAAAAACCCAAAGCACGAAACCAAAAAAACCCAACTAACCAAAAAAACAAAACAAAAAACCCCACCCACAATAAAAATCCAACCCCCTCCAAAAGAACAACAACAAAAACCCAAACAAACAAACAAAACAAAAAAACCACACCAAAAGATAACTTAAAGTACCTGTCTCTTCTACTGGGCAGCATAAATACATGAGGACTCTGATGAAGCTGTTTGCCCTGCAGGAAACAAGTCTCCTTTAGACATTTTCAATGACCAAATTATTTATTTGCACTTATCAGTATTCAGGTGTGCTTAATATTTTTATGCTTAGAGGGCTAATTAAACCTATACAAAGTCTCTAGTCACTCCATCTCAGGGCTATGTCTTCCCTCAAACGTGACAATTTAGCAAATAAAATTGTGCTAGCCTAAAGAAACATTCACAGCTTTTTGCATGTAAAAGACTTATCTTCCCTGTTCCTTATTCTCTACTGAGGAAACAGTCTAGCTTGGGAAGCCCATGTCCTCTGCCCCAGACATCATATGGTGGGAAGAAATTGCACACAAGAAATTAACCAACCATTTCTCACCTTCTACTTCTGCCTTTTTTTTTTAGATGTCACCAGCTCCTTGATTGAGTGCTCCACTGGCCTACAGAAATAACAGGAAATAACAGATAGACAATAACATATTTTTCCTACCTTCTTGGATTGCAGAAGTAGGTACCTCCTTACAGCAGGGAGAAATAACAGAGGGCTGCAGCTGAATTCAAAGTTATTCCTTATTGAACAAGTAAAAAAGCCTCATCCCTACTGTGTTTGAATACTGAAAATATGCAACAAATTCCCTTTAGAACAGTCTCAAAAATTAGTTTCCTAATTTAGAAGGACAGGCTACTAAATTTCCTTCCCTGCTTAGTACAAGCTGTTAGCTGAATGAAATGCCTATGTGTCTCCTGCTTTCAACCTTCTTCTGCAACTGTTATTTGCTAACAGATATTTTTTAAGAGGCATTTTTAGTTATCAGCACCAACAAACTAGTACAGTTTTATGAGGAACATAAGGATATGTCTCAGATCTTCTCCCCATGAAAAGAAGCTCAGCCACCTTCTCGTGCAAATAGAGGGTGGTTGGCGGCAACAGCACCCCCTGAGGAAACCCCAGCCTATTTCATAGGTTTTGCATTGGGAAAGGTCTCTGGAGAGATACAGAAAAGACAACATCATGCCTGCAGTTTTACCAAGACAATAACAGATACCAGGCCTTGCTCTAGAAGCATATTAAAAGAAGGAAGAGAAAGAAAAGAATATGCACGGGGAGGAGTAAAGGTTTTCTGATTCAAGGAATGTAGTGCAGCGTGTTTGGGGGTTTGGAGATGCTAGAAATGCTGCTATTCAGTGCCTGGTAAAATAATGTTCCACTTTATTTTCAGTCACTCTCTACAGATTACTTTCAGCACCCCATGCAGAGACATCTCACCAAATGCAAGATTATAAAACAACAATAATAAAAAGTAATATCCTGTATTGTAGGACACTAACTCAGCTGTCATTTTGCAAAACTTATTCACAATCCATGGGAAATAGTGACCTGCGCTCTAGGGAAAGGGGCAAGGGAGAAAGGGATAGGGGAGAGATTTTTCCTATATAAAGAATTTCATTTGCACATGAATCACTTAAATGAAATAACAGATGAACATCATAGGAAGCAAACACAATGCTATAATTTCAGTGTATCAATAAAATTTACTCTGTTTTTGTTTTTTCTTTTTCACTTCAAATTAAATACTTCAGCAGACTTCACCACAAGCAAAATCTGTGGACACCTCTCAGCACGAGTTAGTGACTTGACCAACAAAACACACAACCTCCTCCATCTAATCAGTTCTTCAGATTTTCTCTACAATTATGAGAATTCATTTAGACTTCTTTTCCTGCTAGCAATGACCCTTTACATCACTGTTAGCAGCCTTCTATGATTAATTAGTCCAATGGCAGCAGACTAAATTTCTTATTTCTATAGACTTCCAAAACATAGCACTCATTAAAAAGGCATAGATGAAAAAAAATTTTTATTATGCAGTTCATCTTCTACCTCTATTTACCATGATTTTGGCCCTAGCAGCTTTCTATAAAAGGCACTTCAGGTCTTCTTTTCCTGCAGTTTGAAGATGCAAGGCAGGTGGCCAAGAACAGAACATGTCACTAACCAAACACTTTCACTTTAGACTGGGTTTTGCTTGCCAAAACTGAGGCTGAAAGACAATGAAGTAAGAAAAGAAAAATGTTATCTAAAGAAGACAGCATCAAAGTTTATGTTAAAGCAACATGTACTACTACACATAGACAGCTAAATATGTCTAGACAAAAGCTCGATGTATTTTTTATTGAAAAGATATAAAATTCAATATTACATGGAGAATGAGCATAGCATCTGTCTGTTAGGCCTGTACCATTTGCCACTTTCTGGAAATAAGGACCTGAAAGAATCAGGAGTTTAGAATCCATTCAAGAAGTAAACATGGAAATAGGAGACAAACCTTTAAATATTTCAAAGCAGCCATTGTGAAAATTCAAGGTTTGGGCTAACAATACTTTATAAATAAACTACCTATATATATATATTATTTTTTCAGCAAGGTAGTGCTGTTTAAAAGAATTTTCACGTTGACAAACCACTAAAAGGAAGCATCAAGATGGATGGAAAGAAGACTATGTTAAATTGCACAGAAATACTTCCACAAAACCCTATCCAGAAAACAGAGCTATGGCCAGTTTCACCTAAGGAGAAAAAATAATCTTCTGTAGATAATCATCTGTAGTGCTTTATGCACTAGAGGTTTACCCAAATGTAATAAAGCAACTCTAAAAAATTTACAAGTGAACATGCCATTTCAAAAACTCAAAGTCATAGTTCTAAACACCAGGCCAAACAAGAATTTTTTGCTATACCCAAAAATTCCACATTTTATAGATCTCTTCATTTTAAAAAAACAAAACCAAACAATTTTTCTGAATTCATTAAGAGTTTAAAAAATGCAGACTTCTGCAAAAACTTAAAACCAGAAATATGTTGAATATCTTAACTGATATTACAGCTCCAGTTTGTTTAAATTTACTATAAACTGTACTATAATTCCTCCTGTTTAAGTCAGTTTTTCAAAATGAATCATGAAACGACATCAACTTATAAATAAGACTTCAGTTTCACCGATGGAAATGAAGTTGACTAGTTATTAGATAAATGAGATTCCAATATTGCCTTGATCTGAAGAGTCTCTGCCAGAAGCAGAGAAGCAGGACAGTTAGTGGGATCTCAGCCCTGCTAGTCTGTAGAAATAAAAACCCCATCAAACAATCAACACACATCCCCCCAAAACAACCACCGAACAAGAGAAGAGAAACAAAAATAGAATCAAGATAGCTCCCATAATTGCTTCGATTGCGGTATTATAAATAGTAGCTATTTGAGTTCAAAGACATAAGAATCAAAGATCTTTTGGCCACAATTTATAACTGGCTAGAGCTTCAAAACTTTACTTTTTTAAGAAGGCTTTGTCATGGGCATTTAAGGAATGAATAAATATATTAAGTGAAAGAATCATTCACAAGATTACATAGTTTCTTGTGAGTTTGTATGGAATGTGTAAGAGTAATTATCAGGACAAAATGCTGGTTTTTTGTTTGGTTTTTTTTTTTTTGAAAATGTAGCCATTTTTACTGAAGTGCACAAATAGTATTGGTCAAACCTAAAAACAGTACCATAAGGAAAATTTATCTACTTCAGATATATACTTCTACAGCTGTGATTTTTGGCCTGTAGATAACTGTTTTGGGGTGGGGTTTTTTTAGTTTGTTTTTGTTGTTGTTGTTGTTTTTTTTTTAAGAATACCAAACAAGGCATAGAAAAGTCATCAGTAACAGCTCTCTAGTTGCAATGTAACAAAGGCTCTAACTATGGTCCTCTAATTCTAGATGCCAAGTGGGAAAATGCTAAATAAAACTATAAAAAACAAGATCAAACTTCAAGTAGAACTTGTTCTCAGATACATTTCACTGATAATATGCTCTCAATTATTGGTCAACACCCTTTGCTCAGAGGTCCAGAGGAAAAAAAAAAAACTCAAAAATTAAAACACAAACCAACTCCTCGCCCCCCCCAAAAAACCTCCAACCAAATTAAAAAGCTCTTTACATGATTCCTCTTGATCCAAAAATCCAAACCTTTATAACAGACTATTGCATAATCAGTACAAAATGAAGGTTTTTCTGTGATTTAGGGTTTTTTTCCCCCTATTAACATAAAAACTCCTTCACACATAATACAGATTTTAAAACACTCAGTTTTCTTGTATAGGTAGGACAATGAACTCTAATGCCTGCTAGTCCTAATGTCTTCTTATTGTCTCAAACTTCATGCAAAATGGACACAAGTTTGCACTGGATAGCAGCTTTTGTCTCTGGTAGGGGAAGCAGGGGAAAACTGGTAGATGCCAGCCTGTTTCAGAGAAAATGCACAGTGATAAGCAAAATTCTAGGCAAAATATTCATAGATTCATCTCTGCCAGTTTACATTCTCTACTCACCCTCCAAAACACCCTTATAGAAATTCATCAACTTGTTAAAACCGAGAGACAGAAAGGCCTCAGTCATCTACTTGACACAAACAGCTCCAGTCTATTGTCGTGTTGGCTCCCACTTATCTGCTACACCTAGTTTGAATTTCAGATGGTTTCCATCTTTATCGCTGTAAAGCCAAATTCAACCTCACTAAAAATTAAAATGCTCTGCTGTAACTCAGACACTCAGAATACCGATTATTTTACTGTGTTTTTAAATATGATATACAGTACCAAAGAGACACACTAAACAAAGTCTTTTAAAATCGCTTAAAATATTACAATTTGAAAGTAAACTCTAATTTTATAGTTAACATGTCTCTTCTATAACAAATTTGCTTTTACATGGAAAGATTTTAAAGAGAGGTTGTTAAACAGGTCACGCTATGTAACAATAATGAGTTGAACTACGCATAGCTATGGCATCTAATAAATTTATAAGCAAGCACATACAGACCTGACTCTGACACACTGGCAAGTCACATACAGCTCTCTTGGCTGGGTTAAAGAAAGAACAATGCCAACCAAGCAGCTTTTTCCAAAGGGACATCAGAAAATATTGATATACAGAATTAGATTTTTTTTTCCAAGAAACATATCCCATCTCAGACCCCTTCTAAAGAAATTTATCAAAACTTTTTTAAAGTATTTGGAATTATTTTTGTCATCAGTTAGAATGACATCTAAACAGACTAATTCCCGGAGACCAAAACCAAGTGTTGCAAAAGGTAATCACATTTCTATATTTATTGCCACTATTTGATTGGGGACAGAACTTGAAAATATCACAGGAAATTGAAGTCATATTTTAAGTCCATCTCTGTCTAGTAGCCTATGTTGGTGAAAGAATCTCATGCAAGAGAATAACGATTTTTGAACAAAGACATTTGTAATAGTGAGGACAAGAAGATCAGTCTGATCTGAGCTGTTAAGAGGTCACCAGTGCTTTGAATTTGCATGCTTAGGTGTAGCACTTACACACCTCAAGACCATATAAACTTTGCAATTGCAGCAAATTTCACAGTGCACGGTACAAACAGTAAATTGCAGTGTACACATTCTGATACAGCACATCTAAATCCATTTCCATCTTGCATTCATTGCAACAGACTTGGGGCACAGTTAAATGCAAGCATAAATGCCAGTATTCACAATATTTAATTGTAAAGGAGACATAAGTGTTGTTCCCCACCATATAATAAACCAAACAGAGAGTCTGATGCACAGCTTTCCACAACTAAAGTACAGGAAATTGACTGGTTAATAAGACAGCAAAATTTGCAGCACTATGATGCATATTAAATATTTCTATAGAGAGCTTTCTTTTGGTTTTGCAAAGAAAATATTTTTGTTCTTGTTTATTTTTATCAGAAACCTGGCTTTACAGCCCTGTACTTCTGGTGCAATAGAACAGAGACAGGAAACAACATAAGGCAAAAATACTCTGGAAGTTAGATACATACTGCAGTTGCAGAAAGAGTCACAGAAGTTCAATTTCAATTATCACTAGAGATCATCATCCTCACTTACCAGATTTCCACTGATAATGTGCAACATTAAGGTAGTAAAAAATCTGGTATACGAATGCAACAACTACGCAAACCATCTGCTGCTTGAAAAGTCAGCTAAGAGAATGACTACGGACATATGGGGATACCAGCAGTGAATCAACCCTTTAAGGGTAAGTCAAGCTCTGGTCAAATCAAGGTCTGAAAACAAAGCAAGGATGGTGAAGGGTCAATAAAACAACAACTGCTGCTGGTTTTGGGTCTTCTCAAGGTCAACCCCAGACCTGCCACCGCCTTTAGAGTCAGCCTGTCACTTGGGATATCACTTGCTCTAGTTCAGAATAACTTAAATACTGCCATGCAGAGGGAAAAATTCAGGCACTAGGAACAGTCACAAAGGCACTTTATAATGGGAAGAGTGAAATTAATTTAAAGCACAAGAATGGATCCAAAGAGGGATTCTGATTCAGATTTTTAAAGTTCAGGTTCTGTTTCCAAAGTGAACAGAGAGCTGGATTAACTCCTTTTACTAAAGTTTGTCCTTTTGACTTGATCTGGCAGAACATCCACTACTTTCTCTTTTCATAGAAAGTGCTGGAGTGGAATCTAACAGGGATGCTACTCAGGCTGATATTTTGCCTCCAGGTGGCAAAAGTAGTTTTCAGGAAAGTGCATGACATTAAACACCTTTCCATATGGAGGCAGAAATTCTTTTTTCTGCACTTATTTAACCACCAGACTGTAAACTAGCAGGTTGATGCAACAGCTGCACAAAGCTATAGGATCTGTGGCAATAATAAACAGAAGAAATACAAAAGAGTTTGCCGTAAAGTGGGACTTAAAGCTTCCTAGACACTAACTCAATTTTCATCTGTGCAAATGGAAACAAGTTTTGAACAAGATACTTCCTTGAGACCATTTCACTGAGCTTATAGCTAGAAACATTTTATTTCACTTACAGGGGACAGAAATGTCTGATACCTTATTCTTTTTTCTTGTTTTTAGACTTTTTGCCTAGCCCCAATCTGGTAGGAAACAGCTTACACTAACAGAACCATGCACACCAAAAATCTCACAAACAAGCCACCAAAAACCCACACCCTACACCTCCAAATGCCACGGTCTTAAAATTAAAGCACTCTGCACAACTTCCATCTCCAAAGCATCCCACAGAAATATGTTCACTTGACATTTGCAGAGGAAGCCATCTTCTTTCAACAATTTCATATTTTTCACCCCTGCCACTTCTAATTTGCCTTTTTTTGTGCCTTCACTTTCCCTTTTTCCCTTGTTAGAGGAAAATATTATGTTAGCAATGAATCAGATACAAAACATCTGGTAGGAACTTCAGAGTTCACACCTAAACTGTGATATGAAGAGATGCCCAGTGAGAGGCTGCTGCTTCCTGGCAAACCAGTGCTTTTGCCCTTGATCAGAACTGCTCCGAGTACCAGCAACTGAAGAAATTTATTTTCTACCTGAATTTCCTGTTCTCCAAGGCCATCTAAAACATGGTAAATAAGGAGAACAACAGAATTGCGGTGTGATTGAGGTTAGAAGGGACCTCTGGAAATTATCTGGTCCAACCTCCCTGCACAAGCCAGGTCAGCTAGAGCAGGCTGCCCAGAACCAGACAACTTTTAAACATCTCCAAGGATGAAGACTCCACAACCTCTCTAAGGCATCCTGTGCCAGGGCTTAGTCACCCTAACAGTAAAAAAAACGTGTTTCCTGATGTTCAGAGACAGCCTTCTTTGTTTCAGTTTGTGCCCATTACCTCCTGCCCTGTCACTAGACATCATTGAAAAGAGCCTGGCTCCCTCTTCTTTGTACGATTTTTTCAAATGTTACCAGCTGTTCCCACCCCTTCATCTTCTTCATGCCCTACATTATGCAAATTTTTTGTTCTTTTCCATGTCTGAAGTTAGGGGAAAAAGCATAATTAAATCATCTGTTCCTGCCCAGTTTGCAGACAACACCAAGTTGCTCTCTACAACTACCTGAAAGGAGGATATAGCAAGGTAGGTATCAGTCTCTTCTCCCAGGTAACAAGCAATAGGACAAGGGGAAATGGCCTCAAATTGTCCCGGGGGAGATTTAGATTAAACATGACGGAGAAACTTCTTCACCAAAATGCTTGTCAAGCATTGGAGCGGGCTGCCCAGGAAAGTGGTTGAGTCACCATCCCTGGAGGTATTTAAAAGACAAGTAGATGTGGCACTTTGGGACACAGTTTAGTGGTGGACATAGCAGTGTTAGGTTCATGGCTGGACTCTATGATCTTATAGGTAATTTCCAACCTAAATTATTCTCTGAGCTCCTGCTGGAAATACCAACTAGTGAGAACCTGTTTTCAGTAAGATTCTGGTAGAGTCAGTAAATACAGATAAACACACAAAACCAAAAAAAACCCAGAACAAAAAAAACCCCTTTGAGATTATTCTATATCACGTTGTTCTGGTTTTCACCACCCAGTCTGTGGAGGCCAGATATATGTAAGAGTAATTGAAAGCATCTGTTGCAGACAGCTTTTGTTCTGTTCAAGAGGAACTTTCCTCTTCTCAATATTTCTTTACAGAATAAGGTTATAGCAAGTATTTAAAAACCTAGCTTGCCTTTCACCTAGGCCACAGAGCTTCACTACTACTTTGTATCCATAGGTACCACATTTGCTTCTTGCCTGAAAAGAAGTTTTATTACTAAACCAGAAATTTGTTCACAGAGAATATATTTCCTCTTCTCTTTCCTACTATTATTCTAATTCTCCTCCAAATGTTTTCTTTTGTATATGAAGGGCAGATGGTGTGAAATTAGAAGATCAACCTGAGGCAAGGAAGGGATGTCCCCCTGAGACACTTGAATTTATGACAATCCAAATTTTAAATTTGAATTACATTAATTGCCAGGAGAGCTGTGCTGACTCTATATCAAGGTATATAATAAGACTGGGACCAGGCTGGCATATCTTAAGGTCTTGCTTTGTTTTCAGTTCTCATCCTCTTGGATACCCTTTGCCCCTTTCCTTTTATCATGAGCTTTCTGGAAATCTCCTTTCAACTGCTCTACTTGAGTTTCACAGGCATGCAGGCCCTGTTTCAAGTGGCACAGGATCAGCAGCTCTGCACTGCTCTCTATCCACGTAAAGTATTCTTGTACTGAAAACCCCCAAGACCTTGATGCTGATGGCTGGCTCAGAATCCAATCAGATTAGGAACCACAAATATCCATGCTTCATTTAGGTTTTTCTAAACATTATTCTTAGAAGCTCAATTATCAGTTGAAGGGTTTTGTCAGACCGCGATCTTCTGGAAGTTACTTTGAAGGAGGGGTTGGCCAAAGGATCAGAAGGTTTGGAAACCTATCTGGAATACTGGGATATTGTTTGGCACTGTGGGCACCAGTTAGGTCACAGCCTCTTATTTCCTTAATTTGTAAAGGGCTTGTTTTCATCTCTCCCTGGCCTCTTGTAAGAAGAAAATTTGTACTACATAGACTATGGGAGCTTCTCAAAGGTGCCAATAGAAAAATCTTTTGGTTTAATTAATTATCCTCCTAATCACTGGTATTTTAATAGCACTCCAAGCAGGGTGGATTATTTTAAATACCCACTCAATTTTAATTACAGTACTTTTAACAAGATTATCTTTTAACAAAGATGGGTATCATTACCTCTGAGACAGTACTAATAAGTTGTTACCACCAGGTCCTTTCCTCCCAACAAACAAAAGTCTTCCTTATTCAGATTAACATATTTGCTTGGTGATATTGCTTATGGCTCCTATCAGTCAGCAGTACTAGAATAATGTAAACCTGTACTCAGTCTTTGCCCCAAGGAAATACTTCTTAAGCAGATAACATGAAAAATACACTCACTTAAGATTAAAGACTTCAATTTTTCCACACAGAAACTCATGCAGATGTCCATTATGCAGCTTTGTGCCTCCTAAAGGATATATTCACATTAAGTTAAGGCACTTAAGTGAGAAACTAGTTTGGTGGCAGCAGATTTTGAACAGAAGTGATTCAAGTCACCTTCAGGAAGCTGAGTGAGGACTTGAGATTCTGGATTGACACAGTTCAACATGAACACCAGCAGGTATTTGAAAAATCTGCCCACAGGTTTAAAAACTAAGCTTTTTCCCACACTTCTGAGAGCAGGAAGGAACTTCTGTTGAGCTCAATCTTGTTCATGGATAATGAGGAAGCACATCCTACTTTTAAAGCTAAGAATTTATTGTTAATGTAACTGAAATTTTAAATGTGATCACTGTCAGGCCAGAACTGGCTGTTACAAAAAAAGAAAAGATAACAATACCATTAGAATACAGAAAAAGCCTCAATAATAGTTGTAGCACTAAATGTTTTACACAGTACTTCATCTGTACCCTTTCTTTGGTGTTATGTTAACCCTACACTGCTTCTGTGAGTGTTAAAGTTGGTGGTTTAACCCTGAGCTTGGAGGAAGTGGAGAAAAAGGTGTTACAGCAACCTATGAGCATCTGAGGGAATATAATTTTTGGTGGGTTTTTTCTTTGTCACTCTAGGATCCATTTGGAGTACTTTTTATATACCTGCTAACACAATTTTACTCCTTTATTCCTCCATCAGTCAGCAGCTCAACACGATCTCTAAGCTTACTATATATGGTTCTTTTACATGTGCTAGATACTACTTCCTAATTCTCTTTTTACCTCTGAAGCCAGTTTTGTCTAGCTCCAGCTCTGTATTCTTTTAACCAATGATTGGCAAGTTGTTAATATCTGTTGGGTCTTCTTAGCCAAGCCACATCACTTATTACCCACACCTTACTGCCAGTACTCCTTCCTCTACGTCATCTCCTGCGTCTCCAATTTTCAAGGCCTCTTCTTTACAGTGCAACATAGCATCAGCTATTAATTTCTGATTCTACACAGAATAACTGTTTATTAGTCCTATTCATATACAAGTTTGTATCTTATAACAAAAGTCTTAAAAAAATTAGATATAGACAGCTGATCAGTTAAGGAAATCACTGTCACAGCTAAACCAAATAAAACAAAGCTGCAGGCAAGTAAAGAAAGTCCAGCAAGCCTGACAAATGTCAATCCTGAAGCCCTACAAGTTCAGTACAGAGCTTATGGCCTGATATATTACAGCATTGCACGGCTACAAAACATAAAAATTTTAAAAAGTGCCTACCTATGTGTCACAAGACTTATTAATTTAACAGGCAGTTTCTTTAATACAAACATGCAGCAGTAATGAATCTTACACATTGTTCCTGGACACGAAGCACCCAGCAATTGTCTAGCCATGCTAGAGAATGCACCATTAAAGGGTGGAAGGCAAAGATGTATCTTGTATTCATGGTCATGCAATTATCCCCTGCAACGCCAGCAGCCTCATAGGTAAGAGACACCTTTATATACAAAACTAATTCTCACAGTTCTCAAAACTCACAACTCTCAGTAATTCAACTCTACACACTGCCAAAAAAGGCTCCATAGATAAAAGCTTGGTTATTTCCCAGCTTTTATACTTGAAACATGAACAATTCCATCATCTAAACTCTACCTGGACTCCAGATCTCTTTATTGTCAGCAGCTGTCATAAAGTCACAGTAATGGCTGCACTCCCATCCTAAAGATATGCTCTTGCTAAATTAACATGTTAATTGAAATCAAAAGGCAACCTTTGAGCTGACTCAGCTGCAGCAGAGGAAGACAAGGACACACATCTGGGCAGAAATTCTCTTCCTACCAAAATCAGGTAGGTAGGATTCACAAGACTGAATTTACAGGCTCTTGATGCTGTCAAAAATGAACTGATACTGCCAGGACACACGAACAGCACATGTGGATATCTGGAAAACCTGATGGAGCTGGTAATTTAACTGATATTATACAAATGAAAATATTAATATCACAGCAGCCTTCTTATCTAAGGAGGCTTCAAATATTAACTCCTTTTTCAAAAGTTATTTGATTGCTACAATTTGTGTAAATGAAAGAAGAAGTGAGTTAATCAAGATATTCACTTTTGGAAAAAAAAAGTTTGCTGAAGTTCAGATACTGAAGCCCAGCAAATATTCTCTCCCTTAGCCAACCTATTTACACAAAGACAAGCCTACCACAAAGCAAGCCCTGTTAAACACTCAGAGGAGAGACTATGGATTAGGAGATATGTTGCAACTCTGATAAGCGTGGATTTCTTATCTACAGAAGCCATATGACAAATCACCTTACAAAAAAACCTCATTGTGCCTTATTCATTTTCTTCCAGCCCAATATCATACAGTGCTCTTTGGCTGATATGCTAAAGATACAGGAGGGAAAGGAGGTGTGGTTGCAACCTCAGGATCACGTTCACTTGACACATGCAGAGGGACTCTGAAACCAGACCTTTTTGTGTCCGTGTAGAGTTTTTACCAAGGTCCCTAGAGGTCACACATGCACAAACACTGAATGTGTCCACTGTGCCTCTAGCTCTCTTGAGGCTTTGCATTAGTAAGACAAATGGCTAATTCACTACAGACAAATGTTGCACATTTTATGATTAAACACAAGCCTCCTCAGGCTTGGCTTCATTTATTTCCTCTGCAATGAAATATGTGCTGGTTTATATTTTTTCATTACTACATAAATACCAGCAGTTTTTAAAATGCCAGAGGAATTATCAAAGGAGAATCTTTCATTCTAACATGAATATGGGTTTTGGTCACTATTTTTTCCTGCTGCCATATATTTATTTAATGGTATTATTTAAGTATGTTTAGAGAATTTGAATAATTGCTAATTATCCTTTCCATTAGGAATTCAGTTAAATCTAACCCCACATCTGTAGACGTTAATAGGAAGAGTGAAATTTTGCTCTTCTAGCCAGTTAATGTTATTAAGATTTAAATAATCTTAATTATCAGTAGTCCCTAATTATATAGTTTTCAGTATTAGCATAGCTAACAAGAAAACCTTGTGGTATGCTTGTGACCATAAATGCTTGCTTGAGGACTAATGACATTAAATACTTGGGGCAGATGTTTTTTCGATGGTTGGAGTTTTTTGTTTTGTGCTGTTTGGGGTGGGTGGGGATCAGCGGGGAAGGGGTTGTGATTTGTTTGGTTTTTAAGGAAAAAAACACACCATACAGTCCATGCCATAGAGACCTTGTGTATGATATGATCTCTGTCAAACCTCCTCCTTAAGTGCCTGAGACTGAACAACAAGAACTGGCTTTTTCATTCACTACCTCACCTCAATCCCTGCTGTTACAAAGACTGCTACAGCAGTGCAGTGGCATTAGCTATGTTCAACTTTTTCAGCTGAGCTTTCCTCTCTAGAACAGGGCTCTGCTTTGCTAATGGAGAAGTAGTTCATAAACAGTTATGGAGTTAATCCTCCATCATTTTAGAAGTGTGCACTTACCCAGGGGTCTTCCCTCTTTGATGTTCAGAGTGACCTCTGCCCACCTTCTCTACTGCCATCCAGCCTTGCCAGATATGCACACATTCAGCTTAGTCTCACTTCAGCCAACAAAGGAAAGAGCCAAATTTATCGTTTGCTGATATAAATAGCAGATTATACTGTCCCTGATGTAAAAGAAAGGCTCATTAGTGAAATTGCTAATCCATGTTCATAAAAGCTCAGAGAGAAAATTTGTTTCTGATTTAAACATCTCAAACCATGCAGACCTCCTAACCCGATTCAAAAAACTCTAGGAATTTGGCTGTAGCACATTATATGACAAAGAAGCAAGGGTCTATGCTCTGAGGCATGTAAAACAGAGGGAACAGACCAACAGGTCAAAATTATTCTTCCAGTTTTCAAAATCAACTTAATGCCTCAATGACTGTGGCTTTGAGGTCTTAGCATCTTATGTTATCTCAAGCAGGAAAGAGTGCGATAGCTCATGACTTCAGGCTTTCAGATGGATCACTACATCTTCCTTTTCAGTTTTCACCAGCTATATCTCAAATAAAACACAGGAACAAGGAGATGCCTGATCTTACCCAAAGCAGAGGCTTTGGGCTTCATTTTCTATTCTCTGGCTTCACTACACTGCACTTTCTTCCCTGCTCTACCCATACCTGTTAACCAGCCAAGAAAAGGGCCTGTACCTATCTGGGAATTATCAACTTGTGTTCTGCTGCACCTACCACCATTTCACCAGGCACACAATAAGAATACACAGCAGCTCAGATAGGAAACTATTTATTAGGAATTTCAACAAACATTTTTGGCCTATTTAAGACTAATGGATCTGACTTTATGATTTGTGCTATATCAATACCTATGAAATTTTACATTTTATTGAAATTGTCCCTTTTTTTGGCATGTCACTCTTGTTGGGACTAATAATAAGAAACAACCATGGTGACAAAAAAATAAAAAATTCCTTTTGAATATTTTTAAATAATTTTTAGTAGCTTCTTGACAGTTACTATAGGCAAAACACATGTATTTTTCACAAAATAAAAGTTATATTATTGGCACTGTAAGCAACAGAGATAAATTATAGGTAATTTCCACTTCTTAACTCCTGTTTCTATGGTAATATGAGCAGCTGCCATTACTTCAGAGCTTGTTACCATGGTTATTTCAGGTAATTCCAGGGTTTTAATACCCTTAAACCTGAAGTGATACTTTTTCCTCCTATTTTGCAGTTGAACAAAATCATAGTTCAACTTCAGTGAGAACACTACTCTTCCAGTTAAAATAGAAACAATGTATAGCACATGCATACAAGGAAACAAGTCAAAGTGAATTACTCACCACAAACCCCTAGCTGACTCTCTTCTCCTAAAAGTGAAGAATCCCTTTCCCACACATATTTCTATGGAAAAAGGAAAGTGTTTCCTCCAGGGTGTAAATCCTCTAACGGCCCTCAGCTGTGCAGGCTACTCAGCCATCCAGATCCCCGGTGAAGCTGCAGAAGTAGGATACAGTGTGCTAGCAATCTGCTTCTCTAAATACCGGCTTTGTGAGTAGACTGATGAGGTGTCAGCTGCCTCCCATCACTGTAACAGTGAGGGTCACTGGGGAGTCTGGGTTCACTCACCGACGAGTCATCCAGCACTTACGCTTAATTCAAGTGCACTGGAGAGTAAATGGGCTTAATAGAGACTTTTTGTGGTAGCTGGGCAGCCTTCACCACTCTATCAGAACAAATGTGGGTTTGAAGATGGCCAAGACAATTCTGCTTGGACCTTTGTTCCAGGACAGAGAGCAGAACCTTTTATGTACCAGCAGCTGGGTGGTAATAAGTATTATATAAGGTAAATAATAAGGTAAATTATCTAAGGTAAAACTGATTCTTCATCCTGGGCAATTTTCACATGCTAGGTGTGTGATCACTGCCTGCCTTTCCAACAGGCTTGCTTGTTGCAAAGGCTGCTCTTGACCTCAGTCCATGCAGACTGCTCTCACACAGAGAAGTTTTCCAAGCTTTATGTAGAGGAGACAATTTACATAATCTGCCCCTTTTCCTTCACAGTGGGACTTATTTGCTTGAACAAACTGTTATTTGCACTGAAAAGGAGCTTTTGCCTACAGTAACTTGCTATAGCTGGGATATGAGGTCAGGGCACTGAATAGACTCCAGTCTGAGAGACCATATGATACTGCTAAGTTGGTTCCAGTGTTGTCAGGATTTTGGCCTTTTCATTAGCATCTTTTTGAAAACACAAACAAGAGAACATCACTTTTTTGTTTGTTTGCTTTAAGAAAAATAGAATTTTAAGCCACATAATTTTAGAGAAAAGATAGTAACTGTGAAGTAAATGGATCATAATGATTTATCCAGTGCACACCAGCTCTGCTTTTTCCATAATACATTCCTGAAAACTGTGATATTTGTAACGATATTTCTTCTTTGAACCTGATAATACTCAGTATTTTCTAATCAGGAAAGCAAATATCAAGATCACAAGATGTTTCATGTTTTCAATTAATCTTCTGTTTTAAAGTCCCTAAAAACCCCTTATACTTCAGGCTGGCAATGTTATGTCTGTTGTATGGTTGTGATTTTTTCTTCTCATACTAATTAACAAGTTTCGCTGTAGTAAGCTACAGTACTCTGTTCATATGTTTGTTAAAGAAAAAGGTGTTATCAGACCTTTTGCACAAGACTCAAAAGTCAGCTTCAGTTGTACAGGTATGGATTTTATCCAAATAATTAACAGTTGTCCTCTAATTTAACCACTAATAACATCAGGGCAGTGTAGTCTCTTAGAACAAGGCAAAGGAGTATGAGACTTCAGAAATCTGTTTTCCTACCAGTGAATGATTAGTGAACCTAATATTACTGTTCCAAGTGAACTGCTCCAATCAGTTTTCACTGTGTCTACATACATTGTCAAATACTTTGGTATAATAAGGATAGATCCATAAATCAAAGCCATTGGTACTGATGCCTCTCATAAAAACTTTTTACCTCATACTAACCTTAGTCTGGTCCCCTGAACAGAACATCCCCACCAAGTATTTGATTTAATACATGTGTTCAATATGCATCTGGTTTGGATTTCCTCAAGAGGGGTCATTGTGCCACGTACCACCAGGGCATGTACATTGTTGCTTTAAATCCAGTAATCTGGATCCAGCCTTTCTATTCCCTTGGGTATGAAAATAATTTTAAAAAGAAAGCAAGTGGTTGATTGGTTTAAGCTATAGATAGTTGTTAGAGGTATGGAGCAGTGAGTCAGGATATCACCAGGTTTTTTTTTTTTCCAGTTGCTTCATGGTGAGCATGAAATGGCTGAAATTCTTCTGCTTCTACTTGGGACTTCAGATTTCTTTACGAACACATATTATGCATACATGTTACACATTTTCTAAGCTGATACATCGACGTCACCTAAGGTGTTGACATCTGTAGAGAACAGTCCTGCAAATGGCATGGCAAGCTGTTCCATAAAATTCTATATCCTGCCAGGCCAGCTGGCAGAAAGGCACTAGTCTAACCAATTAAATTACTCAGGCATTTTCTAGTACGAATCCTTATTTGCAGACTTGCAACATAAAACAATTAACGAAACTTTCTGTAGTTCTTTGGACTGCACTTTCTTATTGAGACCTTCACAACTTCTAAGATCCTTGTAAGCTGAAGGGTTTGTTTTTGCTCCCCTAAAATGTGGGGCCTATCCTGTTCTGAGATTTATTCTTCAATATTGACAGGATCGCCTTGAACTGTATTTATGAATAATAATCTTTCATAGCTGTGGCACATTTCTCATTTGGCAATTCTGTTTCATTTTCCTTTTTTAATGGCAACCTTGGATGCTATTATGACAAACTTCTATCATTTTGCTTGAGGCTAATCAAGGTGGTCCTAAGTATGAATCTTTGAAAAAAGCCCAAGAAACCTGTCTTCCTCCAGTGAACACCAGCTGTGCTTTTTCCGTTATACATTCTCCTGAAAATTGTGATATTTGCAATTATTTGTCTCCTTTGTACCTGATAATACTAAGTATTTTCTAATCTACTCACCAAAGCAGTCAGATCATACAATGATAAACTGGAAAAAAGTACTGATAGGTGATTTTATATGATCCAAATGTCTGATCCAGATTTTTAAAGAAAATATATATGTTTCTGCTTTTCCTGTTTCCCCTTCCTGCAATTCATGCATTGCCAAATTCATCTTCCAGAGAGAGGAGGTTGGAAGATACTAAAGCATTCGCTACTTCAAAAAAGCTAACTACAGCATCCATTCATTTGCATTGCAGCAATTACCCATTTCTATTTGGAAACGCTATTTCTCTAACAAAAAATATCCTCATATCTTTCCCCATCTTGGAAGGATTTTTTTCCCAGCTTGGTGTTAGAGAACACAAGGATCTATACCCATGACAAATACAGACTCAACATCTAAATCTGAGCTACTATTTTGTTGCCAGAGAAACATGGGTTGGAGGTGTAAGGGAGAAGCAGGGGAGGTAGGAGGTAAGTGCTTAGGCAGCCTCAGGGATTTAAACATAAGTCTTCCATTAGAGTTAACTGGTGACTAGCATGCAAGAGAGTTGAAATTTCTCAGGACTTGCTTTGGAAAGCCAAGGAATTCTTTTCAGAAAACTATATTTTATAGAAACTTCCTTTGTGATATAGAATTAATACACACTGTTAAAAGTTATTGGGTGATCCATATTATTTTACATACTCTACATCCATTGCTCTAAAAAATACCACAGTCAATAGAAGAAACTGACTACTACTACAACGGACTTCCACTAGAACATCTAGAAAGTAGGAAGAAAATTCCACCAGAAGCAAATTAAACCATTATAACATCCCACTTGCAAAAGAAACAGACTTCTGGGCCTCCCTGAAAACCATGGCACAGTCTATGTTTCTTCAGAAAATGGTCTTCTAAAGGGATCTCAGAGTTCTTTGAAAAGTAAAGATCCTGTGGTAAGATCAGTCATCCCTAACAAGAGACACAGGCTACCTAATTTCCCAATGGCATAGAGTACAATTTAACTGGCATTTCAGGGAATGTTTGGCTCAGGCAGTGAGGTTCCACAAGAACTTCTCATTAAGCACAGCAAGAGCAATTTGTGTCATTGGTTTTAAGAAGCAGTTTGATTCGTTTATTAGAGCACATCTGGTGTCAGGAGAATGATGGTTTGGGATATCCCTCTGAGTCCTGTGTTCTCGCTGTCACAGGACTAAGACAGGAATGCATATCCTACTCCGAAGTCCTTTTCTTCCACACTGACCTCAAAGAACATCATCCCCACATGGTTCTCAGCAGGTACCTCTTCTGAGCTGCTCCATGGAGTAGGATGTGAAGCATGAAGACTATGTGCTGCTTCATCAACCAAGCAGAGAAATAAGCAGGGCCAGAGGCTCAGAGAAAAGTCTAGGAGAATGTAGTTTCCCTTGAGCCCTACAGCTGTGACCTTGGCGATCTTACACCTCCTCCCACACCCTCAGTGTAGGCTTGCCTCCAGTCAGCAGCAACAATCATTCACCATAGGTCAGCATTTCAGAGGGGAAGTGAGACAACTTGAGCATTAAAACAGTCCCTGCTCAAACTGGAGCTTAGAATACCTAAGAATCTAACTTCTGTGTCAGAAGGTCCCCCCAGCTTCAGAATACTTCAGAAACCAGCTGAGGTGGGTAATCTCAGATCACTGATTCTGGTCACCTGTTATTGAATGCCCTGGCACTGGGTTCGATCCTTCTCTCCAACTCCCTCCTGCTCCCTGGAATTTCCCCATCACCTGCTTGTCTGTAAAATCTCCATTCTCAGGCAAGTGTATTGAATCCAAATGGAGGAGGCAGGTCACAGTGGGTATTTCTCATGTGACCTTTTCATCCGTAATTCCCTCCCACATGAAGGACAAAGCCACATTTTTATTATAAATCAACCCCAGAGAATAACCACTATCTGAAAAAAATGTTAACAATTAAACAATAATTCAGGGATTTGGAAATTAAGCACCCTGTGTGTGAACAGATTAATAGAATATTGTCTGTGTAATTCTAGAGAAAACCAATTAGGCTTACCATCTAATGAGCAATGATGCTCTCTCACATCTGCCAGCAAAACGAATCAACATAATCTATTGCAGGTGGTTGTGCTTTCTATTCACTATGTTACAGAAATGATTCAGCACCATAAATTATGGAAGCATAATAAGCAATTGGTAATATGGGGGAGCTTGACCTTTTCTTAGTTCATAGGCTTATAGCTACTGTTACGTCAAAAAACAGCACTCAGATTTGTACCTAAAATTAACAATTACTCATAAAACATTTTTTTAACCAGCCCTTAGATCACATAGCATTTCAAGACATCAGCCGAATTGTAAATACTGACAGAAGTTTTAAAGTCAGTACTTTCTGTCACAGTTTTGCCTTTCACATAGATGATCAGAAAGTTATTGAATCGGGAGACAGATTTCCTACTTGCACTGAAGGGGGGATAACACTTTTGCTGTTCTCTTTCTATGATATTTGGAAGAAATTTGTTATTCAATAATGCATTTTTTCCTTTGGTAAAGTTGCTCTGACAACACTTGTACATGATCTTCCACCAACTTCTAAAAGTTTTGTCTTCAGTGGGGAAATGTTTTGGTATATACATGAGTATAAAAAAAATTTAGCCCTTACCATAATGTTGTGTAACCATAATCAAAAGGACTTCATATTTTTCCAATATTTGGTAAAATTACTACTTTCTGGAACTATGGACTTCTCCAATATGAATCACAGAAACGTGCAGAGTCTCACAATAAATCCATGAAGACCTGATATGAAGCTACCAAACTGAGGGCAATTAAATCAATAAGAGATGGGGCCCATAATCATTATCCATAGCTGCAACTAAAATCAGCACAAGGGTAGCCATCCTGTGGTCATCCCAAAGTTAACATATGACAACTGGGTCTGGATTTTCCTCCATAAGAAAGAGTAACTCAAATAATAGAAATAGTAACATTATTGCATTGCATTCTTCAATATTACTGTACAAAGGAAACTAATTTCTGTTTGATAAAAGAAATCAAAACATACACAGGAGTTTTAGGGAAATAAACTTTCCCCTCTAGCAGTCCAGATAGGAGTTGGAGGCAGAATCTACGACATAGTAGGTCTCCGACATCTAAAAGTTTAGAAACCTAAAATGGCAAGCAATACTCAGGAATTTTATTTTTTTTCAGTGCATGCTAGAGAAAATTTCAAATGAAAATAACAAATAATAGATTTACTTTATCCCCATAGTATTCTTAACATTATTTTGAAATGTATCGAAAAAAAAATTAAATCCTTTAATAAACTAAACATTTTGAGAATTTTACCATTTGTATTTTTGATTGCATGTTTGGGTTGGGTTTTTTGGGGAGATTGTGTGTTATTTTTGTTCATTTATCTTTGCTTGGGGAGTCCATTTGTCTCTTTAACAAAAAAAAAACCCCACCAACTGACATTTCCTAACTTTAATTCAAAGGCAGATGGGCTCTTCAGTTTGGTTCTGTCTTTTTCATTAGCAGGCTGTCTACCTTAACTTCACAAAGCATCCTGAGGTCACTAGATGCCTTTACAGCCAGCCATTCAGCAGAGGTCAATGAACAAAATTCAGAAGATAACTGTGTGCTTTTCACCCCTTCTACAAACACTTTAACAGAACATTTTGACGGAAGAATAAAGCAAGAACATCCCTCTTCCCAGCTCACAGTTTTCCCTGTAACATTTTGACAGTGATCCTGACTGAGTTGGAGATGCTTAGGGTTCTGAGGAGCAAATCAGCATGGCTTGTGCCCAGAGACTCATCTGCACCTCTTGCAGCACATGAACAAAGTTACACAGAAAGAAATAACTTTCTGTTAGGCTACGATAGGGTGAAAAAAACCCCACTGAATCCCACAGGCTTAGAATGGAAACTGGTGTCTTAACCAAAGTAAACTGTGACTGATATCAGTATAATACAGATAGTTAAAATGTCAAAGTGGTTTATTTCTTACTATTACATTGTTTTCATCATGAGGGGACCTTAAAAAAATAAATTCTTGTGGAATTATGTTATTACCTGGCATTTTAAATTCCCCTTCTTCCTTTACATAGGAGTCTACATCTTGTATATAAGACACTCAGTCAGTGTTTATTTCTGAATGTAGCCTGGAAATGATCAATAGAGCCTGAAAAACACATTAGAAAGATCTGCATGTTTCTCAGGACAGAGAAAAGGTCTACTGAACTTGTAAAAGTGCCCATCTGTTACACGTAACCTTGCAATAGGGTCTACTTTAGCATTAATCACCCTCAGTGATGAACTGATGATTCTATAAAAATAAAGATACAAGAAAACACATGAATCTGTGTCCTGTGTGCTTACTGAAGTTAAAGTGCTTTTATATTATCTTTCTTAACAGATTGTACATTTCTATTTTTAATATTTCCAATACATTCACATCTAGAAACTGATGTCCCTGAGGAGCAGGAGAGTAATGTCATTTTCCCCCCTTCAGCTGTGCTCTCGCCTCTGCTGTAATAGTTTCTTCCTCTTACAAATGAGAAGCCTCATAAAAATGATAGGAATCTCAAGAATCACTTTATTTCTTGTAATTTGACTGGAGATGAAGGTTTCAAATCCTTGTAAGAGTACATATATGCTCTTCACATTTTCATTTCCCTAAACCCACAGGACAGCAGAGAATTAGCTCATCTGAGTTCAATTATGCTTGTGGTCTTCTTGAAACAAGAATCTGTGGAGACACAGTATCTCCATAATGTGGCTCTGCTGGTCCTCTGTTCTTAGATGTTTTCCTCTTACCTCTGTTTCTAGGAATAGGATAAATCCTCATCTAACTGAATAGGGAATGAGACTACAAACCAGTGCACAACGAAAAAAGGTAACTTCTGCCTGGATGTAAGACCATAGAGAAAGCATCAAGAGTGCAAGCCCTACAACAGATATACTAAAGAAGAATGGATAATTCCACTATAGGCTGCCATTTGATATATGCACCACTACAACTTGCCAGCCTCACCAATACCAGCTAGAGGTTGGTAGCACATTGCACACCATGCCATATTTCTTTATGTTCAGCTTTAGTGAACAGTTAGCAGTATGATGTACTTGTGTACTTCCGGCATTACATTTGCACTTCCCAAATTTTGCATCATCTATTCTTTTCTGCATATTGTTTTTTCCCTTGTAGGAAATTTAAAATTGATTCTAAGATCTTTTGAATGGATGCAGCTAGAAGAACTTCATGACATGTATTTTCTAAATTAACATCTCTGCTCTTACTTGTCTTAAGAACCCTATCCAAAAGGGATTTATGGCATTAGCTCTGGCACACAGTTCTTCCTTTCTCCTATTACATGCTTTTCATTATTATATAGTGTTACAATTTTGCGATAAACATTCCTTTGATTGAGCAAAAGTTTTACTACAAAAGTGCTATTAAAGAGAGTGAGATAGCTTTCATATAACCTTCACAGACCTTCTGCCTTTGAAGATTTTTTTATTAATATTGTACATACGCTGCAACCCTACCTACAATCCTTCCTATATAAAGATTCCCTCTCTATTCCACAAGTGAATGATTCTAGTAATCTCCAGTAAAAAATGATCACTTGCAATTACATATGTAATATGCTTTTATTTTAAATGCAACTGCAAAGCCAGCTGTGGAAGGCTCACTCTATTTAACCTGCACAATTAATGATACAACGCAGAAGAGACATTCCCGTAGCACCATTAAAGTCAACATTAATCAGTAAGTTTAAGAAGGTGAAGTTTTTCCATGAAGACTATATTGCAGTAATGAATGAAAAACTTAAAGGATAACCTGATGTTCCACTTTGTTTTTCCTAGTTACTGTACT
The DNA here is from genome assembly GCA_013396775.1 of Cephalopterus ornatus. Taxonomy (NCBI): domain Eukaryota; kingdom Metazoa; phylum Chordata; class Aves; order Passeriformes; family Cotingidae; genus Cephalopterus; species Cephalopterus ornatus. Next base: position 24,747 of record VZRE01016819.1, read on the forward strand.
TGTGTTAGGATGGTACAAAACACTCAAACTGGCACACTGTGAAGATATATCTCAGATCTCACCTTTTTCTGGATAGTGTCTAAATTAGCAGAGATTAAACATCTCTATAGCTGTGTTCTTATGCCAAACAGATAGAAAAGGATCCGAAAGGACTGACAAACTCACAGGTCAACAAATAGTTTTTTACACCTTGCTTATGTGCTCTGATAGTCCCATAATTTTCAGTCTTTTATTTACATCTAACCAGACAAATATGTGTTCTGCCAACTTGTTCTATTGTAAGCCCTTTCCTGAATTTGTTGAAGCAAGAACACTGTGCACAAACCTTTTGTTCCCTGAAAAAAGGGAACTCTTTTTGAAGAGGAAACATAGCAAATAGAATAAACCTTTGTCAGCCCTGAGGTCAAGTTATCTCAATGAGTAACTGTAAAGAGTAGAGGCTGTTTCTGTATCTTCTTTCCCAGAGTGGCCACCTTCTTATGAAAAGTCCCACCAAAGCATCAGCTTTGTGACAGTTACATGAATCCATACAGGAATGTCAGTTATTTTCAACACCATTTTCTAAAATGTATGCCACGGGAGAAAGCAAAGTGAATGTGCATTACTCTCAAAGATAATGTTTCTTTTACCCTTAAGGAAGCTCCATCAATAGACTCTGTGTGGAGTACTTACTGTATCAAATAGCAGATTAATTTTCAGCTGCATCATGCAATTTACTTTAAGTGAACGCATCAGTATGTAGTTGTATGAATGCATATTGACAAATCACTGATTCTTTGCAGTCCTGCAGAATAGCAAAGGCTGTCATAACAAATTGCTGCTATTCAGGAACAGGTATCTAGAAAAAGCTGATGGAGGGAACACTTGTGACTGTTGCCCAGCACTTTACACAACAGGAGCAAAATACAATTTTTTCCTTAATATTCATAGTTCTGCTATCTGTCACTAGGAATTTTTTTGCCATTCACATAGACATAATGAGCCTTACCATAGGAATTTCAGTAGTATTTAAAACCAGCATGCATTAGTGTCTGCTTATTGTAAAAAGTTTGTTTATGCACAGCTGTACTGCTGATACATAGCTGTGCTGCCCATGCTCGATATCACATTGCAAGCTCAACCACAGTAGCTATGATTTTTCTGGAGGAAAAGTGATCTCTAAAGGGTCACATTAAAATTCCTTGATTTTGTCAGGAAAAACTGGACCTAATATTCATTCCTTCCAAACAAATGTCATATTTCAATTGATGATAGTCTGTATCTTTTATGAAATTCAACAAGGATGATATTTCAATCTCTTCTGTCCAGAAAGATGATGATCTAGGTTTGACTTAGGTCAGTTAAAAAGGTCATATCTTTGTTTCCTCAATACAATATAAATATAGTTATAAAAAAGGTGACATTTATCCCTCTTATTGTCAGTTATAACTGAAAAATAATGCAGAAAAAAGAAATTGAAACCAGCTCATTAACTGAGTTCCTATGGCAGCTGGTTTAATTTCATTAAAGAGCAATTTGAATGTTGAGAAGTGTGTTGTGTAATTTCTTACTGCTGACTTCTCCATTTCATAGGCCTAATACTGATTTTAGATTAGACATTATACCTTGTACCTTCACATCAGACAGAGTATTCAGTCTCCTGCTTTCAATTTTGCCAAAGAAATGTTCTCTACTTCCAACACATGCCAGCTTTAAAAAGATGAAAGCGTCCTCTATGGCAACTAGTGTGGCAACAGGAAGGTTAAAATGCAGGAGATGACAGTGCGTCTGATTCTAACAGAAAACATGGGTGTCTGTGCAGTATTTGCATCCTTTCAAACACAAAAGTATGAGACAAAGTCTGATAAGACCAAACCATGGGGGCTGTTCACAAGCAGCACATGTGAAAGTTTTGGCTTGCTGAGAATCACAAGCCTGAGGTAAGGACAGGGCTCATTTAAAAAGAGTGTCCATAAATGTTCACATGTACTTACATAAACTTAACTGCACTCCTGATTTGAAGAAAATAAGCTACTTCTTGGGGCATTTTCCTAACTAAAAATAGATAAATTAAATCATCCTGCTGCCCTTTTCTCTTCTCATATCAGGCACAGAGACAGATCCTTCATGCCACGTAAAATGTTGCTTATATAGCCGAGTTTAAGTACAGCCCCTGAAAGTATACCTTATCTTGGTACCAGCTCCTATCACTGACTAGAGGGTGATAAGTCTCTCAGGTCTCTCTATTGCTCTTCTCGAGCCCATTGGCAACACTCATATCAGATCTCCCCTTACTCCGCTCCCTGAAATATTTGGGGAGAATGTATGTGATAAATGGGTCCTTTGCAAGGGTGTTAATTGACAAGATGTTAACTGATGTTTTATGTCCAACAGTAAACATAGAAATACAGATATGTGCCCTCTCCTACTAAAACAAATTATCAAAATTATTTATTGTTTTCTTGCAGAACATGAAAGTAACATACTAAAGCTTTCTTGAACTGATATTCATGTGTAAATAAGTTACGATAGATTTTTCCTAATTTTCCTTAACATAAAGACTAGATATTCACTGACTTCAACAAATACCTTGTACAACTGATGCATTCACAGGAACAGAAGTCTCACACACTTGTAATAAATATTTGCTTACCATAAGTATATGCCAAACCCACAGGAGAGTCACAGTGAAATCTGATTTGCCTTGCCTTTTAGAGCTCTTCTGTCATGTAATCATGAAGGAAAAAGAATAAGATACAATTTTAAAAGGTCAATTACTCATAAGTAAATGGTTGATGACAGTCCACAGAAATAGCCTAGAAACACCCCATAGGCTGAAGTACGCTTCATTAAGTTTTGAGTGCTTCCATGCAAAAACTATGTTCAAAATACAGTCTGATGATTTATAAGCAGCAGGAGTTAAATTGAACAATTACATATTAAATACTAACTAACTCACTTGTTAATTGGTGTTTATTTGCTATTCCATATTCTTTAGACATGTGCTAATATGTGCATATGGTAAGGCTGTGACATCATGAAACAAGCACGAATGTAATTGTGGCAGTTAAGTGTTTAAAACCCAGGTAAGAAAAAAGTGTTTTTTTAAAAATGTTATTTCACTTTTTCTTCAATTCATTTCCTCCAGGAATGAGGCATCCACAACTGCGCACATCATATCAAAATTGGTTTCTCTTTATAGACTGATACATGGTTGTGGTTTTTTACCAGCAAAACTGTAGTCAGACATTTCAAAACCTTGTTTCTAGTAAGTGTGAGACCATAGGTCAATGTCATATTTCAGACATCAGTCTCTTAGATGGTTCTAGATAAAAAGAAGCAATTCCCTGATCTCTCTGGTGACAGAGAGGAATATTTGGGTCCTATTTGAAATACCAAGATGAAAGCTATTCTCCAAATATCATCTTATCAAGATGAAGGTAAGTCACCAGCCATTTAGAAAGAAGGTATTTATGCAGAGGTGTGGGGTGTGTTTTCCCTACTGAAATTCCTAGTAATGATGCTCTGGTCAGTCCATGAACACCCCCATCCTCTGGGTCCTTAACTTGACCAGTACTACCACTGAACTCAGGAACACCCACAGTTATCCTAGTACTCAAATAGAAGTAGTTTAACGTCTTCAAAAAATGTTAGGGTGACATGCGTTCTTATTTTAATGTTGGTAAAACAGCAAAGCCTCTGAAATGATTTTGAAGAAGTGGGTTTCTTCTGTGAAGACCCTGAAAGACATCATGCAAGGGTCTTAGTGACATGAGAAACCTAGAAACCTGGCTTTCTCCAGTCCCATTTGAGGAACAACTGGCTGGTTCCCTCCAACCAGAATGCTCAGCAAATTCAGGGATCATTCCTTCCCAACACAGTCATTGCCAATATCAGTATCTTCCTAATATAAACTCCATTTTAATAAATCTTTATTTTCTGAACTAGAAGAATTTTACCAAGAAATTTCCCCTCAACTCTGTTATTAACCTCATTCCATTGCTGTCAGTGATCATTTGCTAGTTCCCTTACTATGACACCTACTAGATAACTTTATTCAAAACCACTTGAAAATATAAGTATATCATTATATTTTGAATTGAATTTCATTATTTAACCCTATCATATATACAGTGATTTCTAGAATTTAAATATTTTCTAAATTAGAGATGTTGTCTGCAGGCTTATTTCTCTCAAGCAATGCTAACACTAGAAAATAAATAAATAAATAAGCGCTACAACATTAATGGGGAGGAAAGAAATATTTAAAGATTTATTCAAAAAAGCTTGAAATTATTTGGCCTGCAGGATCTGTTTCAATATGAAAAACATTTATGCACAAATATATGCATATTTTTTTCCGATATGCAGAAAAGTAGCACAATCTTCAAGAGGCATGCAGCATCTGACTTTCAATACCTACAGCCTCTTTCGCTTAAGAACAAAATCAAAGCTACTCAAAGCCCTGGGTCACATCTTCAGTTAGCCATTTCACATGCAACTTTTGAAGAAAAATAAAGAATTGCATGGATCTAATCCAAACCCTTTGAAGTAATTTTTTTGAAGTATAATGGACTTCAGATCACTTTTTTTTTTTTAGAGTATTTTTCTTGGTTTGGGTTTTTTTTTTTTCGATTTATTTTCTTTTCATAAAACTCTTCAATGCCAGTTCATAACACTGGAATTATTCTGAACAGGTAACAAACCTTTTTTTTTTTTGTCAAAATCTATTTTTTCCCACTATTGTATAAAATATTTATATTTTGCATGAAATACCAAAGACGAAATAGAACTGAAAAGAAACTGCTGAAGATTTTTGAATTATCAACCCCATGTTTGTGGATTTATGCTTTCCATGACTGATGTCACTGTAAAGCTCCAATGTCTAAAGGTTTTCATACTGGAGGAGAAAGTTTCAAAATTTAGAAGAAGCATAATACATTCAAAAGCAGAGCAGTCCTTTGCTAAGCAAAGAGTCCTTTGCTTTAGGACTCATGAAAACTTTATTGCCATCAGTGACTCACTGCATGACAGGGAACAATTAACAGCTCTGCTGCAATCTATTTCCTTGGTAAAGCAAGATGTAATATGTTACAGAATTTGAGAAGGTGGGAGCTGCAGCTTATTTGTTTTTAAAATTTATAAAAATACACCTGCTCTCTAAACTTAGAGTCCTTCTTCCTCCTCCCACAAAATAATGTATATCTAGAACTAAAAAAATTTAAAAGTGTTGAGAGCCCTGAAAGAAACACTCACACTTAGATTTCGAGATGCTTAAGAAAGATGAATAGAAGCCAGAGGTCTTCATTGTGGTGCTGCAAAGATCAGGATGGTAGATTGAAGTAAGAAAAGGCTTATAGGAATGCTGTCATATCCGCTCCACAGGTCCAGGCAGAGGAGTTTGAGGCTGCCAGGGTGACAGCCTCAACTCATCTTTGACACCAAGTTTGTGCAGTACTTTAAGAACCACACTTGGAAAGGGGAGGTCTGTAACCACAACACTTGCACTAAAAGTACCCGAGATACTTCAGCTGCCCAGTCTTGGTAAATCTTGGTCCCTTTAGCTTTAGAATTATGTAGTGTTCAGTTGCTATGGAAACCAGGGTTGTGGGGTTTTTTAATTTTTTTTTAAATACTTTTGTCAGTAAGCACACACAGTATATTGCATCTCAGCTGCCAGAATGACTTATGCCCTCTTTGTTTTAATATGAATACCTGTATTTATGCAGAAATGGAAAGGCTGGTTATTTCTTATATGACCAACTGTGCTCCTTTTGGCATAATATGCTCTGAATAGTCAGGTGAAAACAGCCCACTTACTTTCACTATAATAAATTAGTCTGTCTGACTCAGAGAGGAAGTAAGGGGGAAAGGGAGAGCAAGAATTAAAGTTTTGTGCTGTTCTGCTGAAATTCAAGCCATATAATCCCCACACACCCATGCATATAAAAAGGAGGCTCTGGAAAAGTTGAGGTTCTATAGAAAACAAAAATGTTAAGACCTGACTGGCCTTTGGTTATATAAGGAAATGAAGATTGAGCAGCTGCACTGACATTTTGTTTCTGGATAGGAGAGGATGTTAGTGAGTCATTCCTCATTGCTATGCCAGCATACCTTTCCTACACAAGTTTTCATTAAGGTTAAAAACAAATGAGAAGGTGATGCATTTCAGCTTGCATCAATGTGTTGCTGACAAGTAGCATGAGTAAGTGACCTGCCACAGCGACCCAAGCCAAAGTATTCTCATTCGGATAGCTCAAGAGCAAGTATTTCTCATGTGAAATTCAGAAAGGGCATGCCATATAGAAATTAAATTAGGTTTTACTCTTGCACTGCAAAAGTCCATAGAGACTACATTTACAGCTATTCATGTCATATAAAGAAAGCCTGAATTACCATGCACAATGGAATATAAATGGCAAATATAAGAAAATAATACAGTATATGATGAATTAAATGTGGAGATAAAAACAGACACGGCATAATAAGTACCCGCCTCTGGTAATGATAAAATTTGATCAAGAAAGAATAGGTCTGTATGCAGAATATTAGTCAGAGCTGAAAGGGGAGTATTAGTGAGAAACTAAAACTTTCTAAGCAAAGTATTTGTATATGACACAGGAAAGCTATGCAGGACTAGCCAGGACATTTTGTACTAAGTTTCAAGTCCTGCAGTTAACATCTTTTCAGTTAACACCTCATGTTAAATTTTGCTCAGGAAAGATACCAGTGCCCTCACACACATAGGCAACACTGGTCCTTCTAAGAGACATTTTGGGCTTCTTTCAAACTCCCACCCACACTTTTCTTCAAAGTGACCAGGCAGGCACAAACCCTCTCCCAGATCTCACGCAGCACTTAAGGAAAGCTCAGCTAAACACCATCTGTGCAATAAAAGTTGTTCCCTGTGCCTTGGACTCTACTCCAGAGGATGTTTCTCTGAGCTTCCCACTTATCGTATCCTGAGCCCTGACCTCTTGCCTGGGAGGAGCCAGGGATATCCCCTTCTCAGTGAAAGTCACCACAAGCCACAACTGTTAAGTGCAAGAACAACTGACCCTAGAGGGAAAGACACCTTCCTGCACACAGTCACACTTAAACGAATGTAGCACCTGTGAGAGTCAAATCGCTCACTACACAGGAAAACAAAGGTAGTGTCAGCACCAACTTCTTTCTGTGGAGTAATTCCCCATCCATTAGCCAGGGAACACTAGTGTTTGACCTTCTAGTTGGTGGGACTAGAAAGTTTTTGTACAGACTGCTCCAGAAGTGGGATATTGCTTCTGTTTCACTCTTTAGCAGCAGCAAAATCACAGAACCGCAGAATTCAGAGGACTGTTGGTGTTTTACTTCTTTCTGACTGTAAAAAAACACTGTTCCTTTCATTGCTTTTCATATGCACCCAAGTCCTGATCTAGAAGGTTATCTCCAGATAACAGCAAAATGACTGTTTCATGGCTGTTACATGATCACTTGCAATTGCAGTGGACTACAATCAGCCAGTTCTCAGTACTGTGATCCACAAATGCTCAGCTCACCTTGAACTCTTGTCTAATGGACACCTAATTCCTATTTCACCTCTCCCAGGGGGAGTGTTTCTCCTCTTGCTCTTACCAGGTTCCCTATTAAAACACGTAACAGAAAAGTCACTGTTGAAAGGTTGTCTCACAGTTAAGGAAGGAAGCCACACAGCTGAAAAAACCTGAAGAAATATCTTGCACAGACTGCAGACATTATCTGATACTTATATACACACACATACCCCTACACACTCTATGAAGTCTGTATTTATTTATTCACAGTCTTTCTCAGCCTGCTCTGATGGCATTTGCCTTGCCCTGCCAGAAAGCACATTGCAGGCCTGCTGGCTCAGGAGCAGGGATGCTCAGCGGATGCTCCATCTGATACACTGGACACATGTCTCCAGATACGACTCAACTCAGTTAGTCAAGATAACACACAGTATAAATATGTGTCACCCAGTCAAGCAGTATCTATCCTAGCAGTCTGCATGCTGTAACCAAGCTTTTTAATCCTAAAACAGTTCCCATAAATTAGCAGAGGATTGTTCAACTGAAGTAATCTTTACTAGAAAATTAAAACACCCTCTTTGATACTCAGATCCCCTGTCTACTCCCAGCACAGATCCCCTCACCCTTTTTCTTCCCTTCACCTTAGACCCATCTCCACCATCAGCCAACCTACCTGCACCTCAGCTTGGTTTATGTGCTTGCCCTCCTCTATAAAACACCCTCTTTCAAAGAAGGACAGAGCAGATACCATCATATTGTCTGGCCATAGCTGGGGTTTTTGATTGACACCTGCTGTGTCTTTTTAGTGTCATGCAGAAAAATGATGGCCAAAGGAAGGAAGAGTCGTCTCAATATAGGATAGTGATGAGAAGGTCTGTCTGCCCACTCCACCACATCAACACATGTCGGGGTCAGACCAAGGTCCAGCAGGCCCCTAACTTAGGGCTCTCTAGCATCCTGGTGCTCCTAAGATGTTGGGATGAGCCTATCACTTCCATGCAGGATTATGTGCAAAAACAGGCCTTTCATGTCTTCTTCTGTTTAATCACAGTACCATGCAGCAGGACAAAATCTTAGAGATCCCCACTGGAGCCAGTACTGGAGCAGGATATACTTCATACAGAAATATATCTTATCTTCGTTTGTATTAGATGACAGACACTGGTTTCTCTTCAGTGTTTCAATAAATTTTGGCCGATTGTTAATTTTTAAAGATGGAGAAGAAGACCTGAAGAAGAAAAGAAGAAAACATTATTACTGTTGCTGGTACCTGTTCCAAGACCTCTCTTTCCCTCCACCTTTGTCCCAACCCCTATTCTGTTCTTCCTTTCCTTTGCCAAGAGTAAACCAAGCCATCTTTGGGTCCTGCTGGTGTGCTGGGATCCAGAAATTCAGAAGGACAAAAAAAACTCATTATCAAGTGCCATGAAGTTCATTCAGGAGGCTAAAGCTATATATATGAGATTCCCATCCCTGTGCAAGCTTCTGGTACAGATGAATGTGGAAGATGAACAAGAGCTGGTAAGCCTTCACTTATGAGCACAAGTGTCCCCTGTGATGATTAGGACAGCCTTAGCCCAAGTGTTCAGGAAGGGCCTAAAAGTTTTCCCTGAAGCAGATGCTTGAAGCATTGTCACCACAGTAACCCCCAGGGGTGATGCAACAGAGAAAAATAAACACATCAAAAGTCAACAGAGTATGGCTAGCTTGAGGCAAGCCTAAAAGTATGAACCAGCTTTGCTGGCATGTTCTAATATACTTTTCATTCTCACAGTCTTTCCAAGAGCCTTTTCTCAACACATCCTTATGGCGTGTCAGGCTGCTGACAGATGATGCATTCTCTTCCCTGTGAGCTGTCTTAGAAAATTTAGTGACCAATCTCCACAGGCAAACTGGTGTGTCCTGTATCTAAACTGAGCTGCCTAACCCAGGCTAAGGGTCCTTTTTCTAACTCTCAGAAAAGAAGAGGAACCTACTGACTCCTAACTGAGGAAACACTTCATGCAGTAACAGGTAGAAAAAGCTGCTTCAAGAGAAAAAGCTCTGAGAGTTTTGCAGAAAGAAGTTGTAACAACTCTAACACTGAATTCCCCAGCTGGAAGTCATACTGCTGTGAGACACTACTTTAATGTGCATCCTTTGTCTCTGTGACATTGCCGACTTCATGTTTATAAATTAATAAGGAAGCTGGCACAGAACACAGTTCACCTATGGGCTAGAAACAGGTAAAATCCAGAAACTAAAATTTAAATTACAGCAAAATTAGGTGATATAAATTATTTAGAAGAGTTTAAGTCTGAAAGTTCTCCTACGGACATTTTTGTTCACTTAGAAAAATAAATGTAGTCAGTACAAACCAAGAATTTATTAGCAATCTAAATGTGCAATATGCATTATGAACAATCAGTAAAATATTAGCTACGCATGAGATTACGACGCAATTTATGGTTTTAAATTAGAAGCTTTACGGTCATTCGGAAAACAGACAAAGATAAAATAACAAAATTAACATATTGTTAATAAATCTTATCTCAGTGGCTGAGCAGCTTTTACTTATGTGAGGCTTTGCTATAGAGGAAGGTCCTGGATAACTTAAATGGTTAAGGAAGAGGTGTTTAGCTAGCACCGCTGTTACAAAAAATTGAATGTTTGGGCATTATTCAGCTAAGGTAGGATTCACCTCATCTACCTTTAGAACCCCAGTATTTGCAACTAAGGTATCCATGGAGAGAAATGGGTGCTTTCAAAACTCTGCTCACCTGACTTTTGCCTTAGGATGAGAGGAATCATGCACTAGAAGTACCTGTTTATCTGCACTGACCACAGAGGGAGCCTAGGGTGTCTGATTTTTACGCAAACACCTCCAATATAGAAATCTACATTAGTCATATCTCTACTGATCTCCACAGCTATTAATATAATTGTAGAAAAATAACTATCTTGGAACTTTTCTTCCTCTCTTTTTTTTTTTTTTCAGTTTCATATAAGAAACCACACTCCCTCTCCCATTTAGTCCATCTGTCTTTTGTCTGCGTTGTGAAATTTCTTGTGGTCCTTTGAAGTGCACATCTTCTTGTTCCTTTCAAAACAGCTTTTATATCATAAACAGACATTCAGTATATTTAGGAAAACTATATAAAGCAAGAGCACATCTACTAGCTCTGTTAGCAAAGAAAGATTCCCTGGAAGCATTCAACCTAATTCATAAGACAGTGTAAGATTATCAAATGTTCTGAATCAAACTATCTAGGCATCTTAATTAAGAGACAGAACATGGGAATGTTTGTACTGGACTGTACTTATATTGCATTATCAGCTCGGAAAGGAAAACAGCCCTCATCAGTGATATCATCTTGAGGAAGGTGACCAGTTCATTCAGAGGTAAGGAGGACTAGAAGTCGAAAAATTCTTGGCATCTGTCCAATTACACATATTAGGGAAATTGTCCTGTTAAGTCTTTGATAAGAGATGATAAAGAGATAGGCTCAAGTGATCTTCTCTGAGATATTTCTAAACCGAGGGGCAAAAAAAGGTAGAAAATTGTTGAGAATATTCCTAGGTGCAAATGAAGTAGACAGTCTGGATTTCGTGGTAGCAGGATGCATTCCCCTGGAGGAAAATGTGATACTGAAGAAATTACCTGTATCACATAGGTAAGGTAAACAATATATTTCTTAGAAACCATCTGAAAGATTCAAAAAGGTCTGAAAACTAGACATGCAAGGAAATATATTCAGGAAATAATTAATGCAACTTAAATCCAGCATATTCCAAACATTTTGAAGTAATGTGGCAAAGATAATGAAAATAATAGAAATTTCTCTTATTTTTATACCATCAGTAGAAATCCAGATGGTAAACAAAAATAATTCAAAATTGTTGTTGATGAGAAGAAATTCAATACAATTGGCATTACTGGAATCTGATGGGACTCTTTTCTAGTTTAGAATGACAAAATCACAGCTTATAACCTGTTTGGGAAAGGCTATATAAGGAAAAGAGGTTGGAAGTGTTCTCATTTTAGAAGGTAATTACTTGCTTTAGAGTTATTGATAACTCAGAACAGCAGGACCTTGAACATACATGGATCAACGGGATCACTAACAAAACCCAAGAGTGGGTTCTGACAAGGGATTGTTGCAGTTAACCTAATCAAACTACAGAATACGATGAACTCATCCTTATTTATCAGTGATGTGGGGCAAGACATGTATTTTTTGGAAGCTTCAGCTTGGCAAATGCATGCAGCAGGTTTCATTCAGCTTACAGTAAACCATCAGTAGAGTTTCTGATATAATGCTTATCTCTATTCTAAAACCAAAGCATGCTCTACCCAACATGAGGCAACTACTGTATAACAAAGCAGATGACCAAATCATTAGACTGGTAGTTGGCAGTTATCTAAAGATCAATGGTAGCAATCAAACTGTGTTCAACATGGGTGAAAAGAGAACAGTTTCAAAGGGCTTTGTAGATAGGCAGACAGATAGACAGGCAGCACTTTCAAAGTGGTAATTTCCACAAGTCAAGAAAAAATACAAACAATACTGAAGGGCAGCTCCAACAACATAAGTGAAAATCTAAGCACCTGAAAAATAATCAGTCAAAAGCTTCACCTCCACAGTAAAGAAAGCAACAAAAAAATTGGGATACTACGTGTATGAGAAGATAGCTAGCAAAAAGATAGCAAGTGACAACGCACCCCAGAAAGTAGGGAAGGAAGAATGAAGAGGCAATATTGAACCCAGGCTTATCAACACCTGCGCAATCACAAGCTTTTAGTGCTAGGTTATGGGACTAAGACTCACCTCTGTGAGCACTGAGGAGCAATGGTGGGGGTTAGAGGAGGCACTCGATAAAAAGGCCTGGGAAAACCCCTGCCCTGTCTCCTCCTGAGGCTGACCCAGGAGAGATGCCATCCCATGGCCCCCCAGAGAAACTGACAGGAAGGGCTTTGGGGGTCACCTCACAAGCCAATGGACCCATGGTGGGATTCTGGGGAGGAGTATTGGGAAGTGCACCCTTCTGTGCATGTGGGGCAGACCAGGGGACAGTGTGAACTGTGACAGGACGGGCTAAGCACCTGACCCTCGCTGCTGGACTCATGTCTGTATACATAAGTATGTTTTTTTCCAGTAAGGGGATTTCTTTCCAACCAGCCACAGGGAACACATCCCCCCAGTTGGCCTTAGGGGTGTGGAGCTGTGGCCTCTATCAAGCAAATGAATTTGCCAGCACCCATAATCTGTGCTTGCTGAAAAGAAAGAGAAGCATCAGAAGTAGGTGGTAATATTTCCAGGGTGAAAATGGAAGCACTGACCATTAGAAATCTGGAATGTTCAAAATATTCCTGTCCTTCACTTGGAAGGAGTACTCTGCAAGATACTGGTCACCAAGAGGAGTGCTAAACAGTATATACTGAAAAAAACCAAAACACCCCAAAAGCACTGAATCAAAAGAAAATAAAAATATAAATAATCTTTTTATTATCTTTGCCTCGATGAAATATGCACAAGACTCATCAAAAGAGACATCTATTTCATGTGTTTGGGATATTTTTTCATTTGCTTATGGAGGGGGTTGTAGGGGTTTTGCTTTTTGCTGAAGGAATACAATTTTTGAATGCTTCCAACACCACGAATTCGGAAGAACATTCTTTGTCAGTGTTCAAATGGAAAACCATTCAGCAGCTGTGAGTTCAGTAAATCAGCTAGCCAGGCATCAACCCCAAGAAAATTACAGAAAAAATGAAAAAGGATTTAGCCAATAAAGTATTAGGATAGAGAAATAAAGACTTAATGACAATAAAAATGACTTAATAGAATACCAAGGAAATCTGATTTCCTCCCTTGAGGGGATTTTGTTTGATCACTAAATGTAGCTTCAGACACCAAGGTGCTTGGTGCTTTTTTCTAGCATTTGCTGTAGCACTATAGAACATTCTGATTAAAATTGACACTGTAGGATATGGTGCACATTAGGTGGGATGGGCCAAGAAGTATTTGTCATATGGTGAATATTTGCTGATGGTAGTTTTTCCAAAGGAGTCTTGCTATGACTAAAAATAGGTCTGATCCTATTCCACTTTTTCATTGGTGAATGAATTGGAATAAATATACAGTGACACTTGATTTAATTGTCATCTAAAGCAAAGACTGAGGGGATGCTTAATAGCAATCACAAGAAGACTTGGGTTTACTCAAACAAAATATGTTTAATTATATCCAATCACAAAATAATATGGCCCAAAGGAAGATTGCATGTGCCATCCATAGAGTAGGAAAGATATCACTCCAAAATGCCTTTTGCAGTGACAGTCGATAAGGAATTTAATACTTGGGCACTGTTGTAGGAAAATGGGCTATTATACTCTCTGAACATGTAAGCAACAAAAATAGGACTGGTACTGGTATGTTGCCAAAAGTTCTAGGGGCCAAATTTTGAGGAGGACATCAGAAAACAGAAGAAAGTGAAGTAAAAGGTCATAAAAATTGACTTTGAGAGCTGAAGAAAATGTATTAAAGTGAAAAAATTTACCAGCTCAAGTAATTTAGCTTTTGAGAGGGCAGACTAAGAGTGACATTGATTGCAGTGTCTAAATACTTTCAAAGGGAAAAAATAGAAAGTGCTAAAGGGTTCTTTAACAAAGACAGATATAAAAAGAACCATAGCTAGAAATGAAGCCAAATATAAAATCATGCACCAATTTGTAATTGCAAAAGTGATTAGCCACAGGGAAAAAATATAAAGGAAAGTCCATCTCTTGATATCTTCAGACCATGCGTAGATGCCTTTGTGAAACACATTGCTCTGACAGAGAAGTTAGTTTTTAAATCAGTGTGTTAGCTAATAGCCAGCCTGGGAATTAGATCCATAAGAAATTTCTATTTTGCCTGCAGCTCTTTTCTTCAAAAAGGCCAGCTCTCTGGCTTGGGCAGCAGCCTTCCTGTCCTTACTTACAATGGCAGATGCCCAGCACTGCTTTGTTTCTGTAGGAGGGAAATTTCTGCCATCTGCTGCCGTTTCCCATGGAGGATGTCAATCGATCAGCCACTGTGCAAAGGGAGCAGAGATCCTACCGTCAGAAGGAGGAAGAGGCTTGAAACCTGCTCTGGTCCCATGGCTACTAAGATCAGACCTCCTTGGTTTCCTTCTAGTTAGTTACTGAACTTTGAATGATGAGAAATACAGAAAGCCACTCATTTTGACAGTCAAAAGTGGTCCAACTAGCATAAATATTATAGTTCCTGCCTAAATTTACATATAAAATCAAGCCTGACAAAGCAGCCTTCCTAATATAGGAAAGATGGACACATCCTTTATTAAAATAAAAAAAAAAACTAATTACCTTTGGAAGGTTTTTGGAAAGAGGGTTTTTCTCCTAACTCAGATGCCTACAGCCAGGCAGAGGATACCCACCTCTAGAGAGAAGCCTCCATTGGTTTCTACTGAGTAGGTAGAGTGTTTAGACTTAGAAAGGTAATTAATCAGGCACTCTAAAATGTGTGGGCACAGGTTAGATCCAGATTGGGTACATGGAATCTTCTTCGTAGGTTGGATCATCTAACAAGTTCTTCTGCCCTTAATATCTAAGTCTTCAAATACCATTCAAATGTAGCAAGGCTTAAAGGGAGACAAAGTGATTTATCACAGCTGTATATCACCACTGATCCTACCGAAAGGAGTAAGAACAGAGGGATGGTGTGACCTGTGAACAGAGAAATATGATAGTTGGTCACAAAGATATATAATAGTCTATGGAGTGGGGAAAAAAAATCCAGACATCAGAAAATTTAGTAGTTGAACACTTTCAGGCATTTTGGTTTAAATGCTTATATTTCTTTAATCTTTCACAGAACAGACAAAAAAAATTTGGGACATCAGGTGTCAGTGTCTGACCCCTAGTTTCTCACCCAGAATAAGCTGCAACCACAATGACAGAGCAGGGCCATGTGCTCCCCTCCAGGATCCCAGCACGACTTTTCCTTCCCTGGAACACCACCACGGTCAGGGAGTTCTGTGGTCTGAATGGTGCATATATTCCAATCTCAGAATTGCCTATGCAATACATTATTTCCCTTGAGGGGCACCTGGCACTTAGTAAAGTGTTGAGCATTTTTCATTGATGAAACCACCACTGTCCTGAGATTTGTCCAAAAGACTTTTTTTTTTTTGAGACAGACATCAGTCTGTACCTTTGAGTACTGGCCTGCCTTTGTTTTGGGTTTGGCTTTGGTTTTGTGGGTTTCACTTTGGCATGTGGAGGTAAGTAGTGGGAGGAAGAGAAAGACTGATCTGGTGATTTGGGTTTTACTTTGGGGAGAGACACTGCAGATACGTATTTTTAGGTTTTTGAAGAATGCTTTCTACAATGAAACACTGTCAAATTCAGGCATGTGTATACTTTCTCCATGAATTAGGAGTCATTTGCAACTTTTGTGGAAAAGTTCATGCTCACAAATGTTTTTAATGAGGGACAAATTTTCACCCAAATACCCTTAACATCTTGAAAGTCAGGACTTTTAGGCATGAACAACAGATCTGTTACATACTACTTGCCTTCCATGATTTAGACATGCCACCAAAAAAACATGACAAAAAATAATCTAGCTATTGAATAGCTCAGTGAATCACAGTCTATAGTCTGATTCTTTTTTAATTGAGACTATCCAATAAGTATTTATGAATAATATACATGCTCCTGTGCTCAAAAATTGTTCACGAATTATTTGTGAACAGAAAAAAAAAGAGCTGAAGCTGCAATGCATATTTTTTTGTAATAACCAATTCAATCAGAATTACTTCAGGAAAGATTGTTCAGCGTTAGCTAGTCATCATATCACGTACTTTTAGGGAACATATTAGATTGGTAAGTGGTCCATAAAAAAAATGATAATTCAGCACTATAAAGTAATTTGAGGACGTGCTTTTAAATACGTGGTGTTTAGGAGGATATTGAAACACTCTCAAAATTCTAAAACATGCTTCATTGTCCAAAGAGTGCTGAGATTTAAGCTGGCTTATAAGTGTTAAGCAATCAATTCTTAAAAACACTTCCATTTAGTCTGGTTGAATTACAAATGAGTTATTTCATTAGCAGAATTATTATTTTGGGATGAACTCCAGAACATAAAAGCTTTATGTTTAACCTCCATTACAGCCCAGAATTGAATTAACCTCTCTTTCCCATATAAAAGTCACTAATGCACTTTCCTTGTAAAATGCAAATGTCGTTACACTATGATTTGCAGAAAGCACTTAGAAAAATTCAGTAGAATTATGGTTCATAACACTTTTGTGCATTCAATTAAAACACTACATTTTAAGAAAAGTAGTTTATTTTCTTTCCTGTCATTGAATACTGACACTTGGAAGAACAAGTACTTCTGAGTTACATGCTAAAATATCAGCATCTCAGGGAAGAAACTCTATATGCTGCTCTAACAGATATGCTGCTGTAACAGATATGCAGTACAAATACAAAGGCTAATGTTGGAAGTTTTTTGTTCAAGGTGGTTAAGAGAATCAATTAGGACTTTACTTTTTCTAAAACCTCAAGAATCTTTTTGAAGTCCCTTTGGGTTTAATTTTTTCCTGTTCTCGACTCAGAATTAGAAGAGAAATAAGCAAAATAAAGCATAAATTTCCATGTTGCTGGAAGCAGGCTGAATTGAAACCACATATACTGTCAGTGTCTCTGCCTCTGATGCCTGCTATCTTCCAATCATGACTGAAGATCCCAAAAGGCATGGGTTATGTCTCTAGTCACATTTCAACACGTTTTTCTAATGTTATATAACAGGTACAATTTGAAAGCAGATTCTTGTGATTTTAAGATTTAGCTTTGTTCTGAACGAGAACAGAAAAGTTCTAATCATACTGCAATGAAAAAATCTGCAAAAAACCACACATCAATTAGTTACTAGCTATTTTAGTCATTAGGTATTTCTTTAGACTATGAAATACAATTATGGAGGATAAAGTGAAATAATGTTAATCCTAAACCAGGAAATTTTAGCAGGAAATCTGTTGGATTTTCTCCTTTTTTTTTTTCTGTTTACTGGAAGCAAACAGGTTCAAATGACATTGTTCATAGCGTGATGAACTCAGACATGAGACCTTTTGAGCTGAAAATATTGAGAAATTGAGGAAACACAAGGAGAAGAGGTCAGAACCTAGCTGAAAATTGATGCAGTGGCTTTTACTGATGCAAGATAGTCAAATCCTAGAATCATAGTCACTGTTGCCTCTGTGGCAAGTAGTGACTAACATGGTTCATTTCTGTATTGCATCAGAAGTACACTCACCTGGAAAAACTAAATGGGGTGGTTTTGTAGGACTCAAAATCCTTCACCCAGGTCTTTTCCAACCCAGTTCATTCAATGATTCTATGATTCTATTCTATAATTTCAAACAAATTTTCTAAGTGTTGATGCAACTTCACAAAGAGAATTTTGTTTTCTGACCAGCTGTGTTTTCTTGCATTCTGAAAGCACTGCAAAAAACTCATTCTTCAGGAGCTGAAAGAAGAAGCTCTCAGAGACCATCAGACAGAGACTGTCTGACAAGGATCTCAGAAGGACCACATCCACAGAATGTTGGGTTTATCTGAAGATTTTTTCTCTCTTTTCATTAGACTATCTGGAAATATTCAAATTGTGAAAAACAATTCAACATACAGTCAGTATGAAATGTGTGTTAGAATAAAGAAGAAAGTAGCACTGAAATGTATTGAAAAGGATCTAGGGGCAGTTGGAGGACTATTCAAAAGTAGCTCATGGCCAGTTTTCTAGTCTGTCACTAATATCAGAAAGAAAATGGATAAAGATGCAGAGTGAAGGTAAAGCCATCATAAAAGAACATGGAAATTGATCAATTATATTGATTTACTCTAATGATCTCAGAGACTCAGATTCTTCTACCTGTCCAGCAGATAACTAAAGGAAAATTTTCACATTTTTTTTTATCCCCTTCAAGTTTATCCCCTATATTAAAATGAAGCTTTTACAGTTTTGACAAGATATTTAGGAGGAGTCAATCAGTAAAGCTTGTTTGTTTTCTCCTGGGGGTCTTTGCGCTTGTTTTGAACCATTCATTGGAGGTGGCTTTTAATTATGAGCCAAGATTCAGATCCTTGTATAGGCAGACCTTACACTGTCTATAAATCTTGGAATTTCACAACCATCAGACAGACTCTTTAAAAGCTTTTATGAGAAAATATGGTTTAGGATGGAGACAGCTGGTATTTAAATTATCCATGTGAGAGAAATTACTCTTATTCATTCACCAGATGCTTTATTCATATATAGATTTTTAAATTAATAATTCCATAATACTTGCAGCTATATAACCCTAAAATCCACACAGTTTTGTTCAACGACATTAACAAGCCTTGACATCTTTTTTTATTTCTTGCAAATAGTGAAGCACATTTTGCCAATTGTCATTTTGATGAAATATTACAGCAGATGAAAATAAAAAAAAGTCAGTGTCCGCTGACAAGATGAGTAGAGTTCATCAAGTTGTTATTTCTTCCTATACTCTAGGTGCAGACTCCAGAACCATTTGACCAGGAAAAACACATTGGCTGGTCCTATGCACATCTACCCCTACTACTCACAAACTGTTGTGTGATATATTTTTAAAATGAAATAACTAGGACCCAGAGATAGCCGAAGAGGTGAGGAAGCACTTTGTCTCTACTAACATAAATTGGACAACAATAGGCTTCAGGAAGAAAAATAGGGAAAACAGAAAATAAAAAAAAGTTGCTAGAACATTATAGAAAATTATTTGAGTTGACATGGTTGGCATTTATTATATTACAAAGGTCAAAAAGCAGCTGAGCTGTCTTGAGCATGGACTCCACGCAAAATAAACCTGAGATCTCAAGGCACATGATTGTAGGGAAAAAGTTTATTCAATCAAACAATGTTGTTCTTTCTTGCAATCCTGAAATTATTTTTTTCCTGTTTTCTGCTTTCCACTTGCATACTTCTTCATTTCTCTTCAATTCTGTTGTCTTGATCATTACAGCTTTATTCTTCGAGGCCTCACTCCATTATATCTTCTCTTGGAAATGTACTCCTCACTTTAAATCCCTGGCACTGGCTAAATTACACTTTACATGGAGTCTAGAATCCTTGTCTCAAGTCTGGAAGCATTACACAACACTTTTTACTTCTTCAGCATTCCTCTTTTTTTCTCTGCTTTAAAGTCTTCTGCCATATATTGTTTTGTGTAAAGGTCATTCCTAATCATCACCTGGACTAGTCAAAACCCACACTGTTTTCAGCTAAATCCTCCTTTAATGTACATGTCTGTGAGAGGTTTATCAGAAATCACTATAATATATATATAAAAAAAAAAATAAAACCCCAATAAAACAAAAAAAAAACCCAAACATTTTTGAAAGCTACTCAAACTCAGGACTTCACGTGTATGTTATAAATACCAAATACTTTTTTGCATCTCTAAATGGTTGGCTGCTTAGCAGTTTGTTTTCTTCAACCATGCTGAAAACAATAACAATGCATAAGTAAGCCTCGATTTCTCTCCAAATTTCTCCCTAGGCAAGGTTTTCAGAAGGACTGAGATTTAATATGTAAGGTTTCAACCACAGACTTTCCAACTTGAAAGGCTTAGAAATACATGCAGGTTTTTAACTTTTCTTCCAAGATATTTCATGGACAAAAGTGGTAATAACAGTTTTTTTCATTGAGAATTCAAAAATTGAAACTATGTTATGAGAATGATCCATGCTTGCTAAGTGCCAGCATTCAGTCAGGGAATACGTATATTCCTCCAAAGGCATTTCAAATATTTGCAGCTAGGAATCAACCCCAGCACGTCATCTAATTTCCAACTCTGCAGCAAGACTTTAAGGATGGAAAGTAACCCTACCTGCATTCTTCGTTTTTGCAAAAGAGTAGTCTAAGCTTTAAGCATAGACCAAAAGTATCCCATGCCTGACATTTGACAGATGTTCACCCAGACGCTACCCAAGCAAAGGATATGGTCACATTAAGCAGGAGAATGGGGCCAAACTGCAACCACAGGTAGCCACTTCTGTACGCAGAGCACATCCACTGCATGCAGACCCTGCAGCCTTTGGCCCTGATGAGGAAAATGAGATAAGCTGATTTTTAAGTGGGTTCTCCCTCCTCACTATGCATTTTTCATCAATTTTCTTGATTTCTAATTTGGTATAGACCCACCACACACTTCAGTTGCATCAATCAATTTAAACCAAAGTATATTTGCTTGGGTAGGAAGTGCTGAAAATATTTAGTAAGTACTATTTCATAATCCTTTCCATGTGTGCTATGATACTAAAAGTTGTAGGGACAACCAGAAGTCCACGCTGCTTATAGTTAGTTTGAGACTAGCAAAACCAGAATCTGAGCAATTGCACCCTGGAATAACACCATCACTGGGCTTTTAAACAGCATGAAAAAACTACCTTTGTCAAGACAACTTTCCTACATTGAGTCTGAATGCCAGAACACAGAGAACATACATCTTCCTGCGCTCTAGGCAGCATGATCCAGAACAGAGGAAGGGTTAGTAACAGAAAAACTTCCCATCCCACCCTCTGCTCCAATCACCTTTGGTTTCTGCTCCAGTTTTCACATTCCCAAGAGATGTAATGCTTACCCACCCAATGCACAGATGTGTAATGAGGATTAGTTAGTATCTAATTACTTGAATATTTAAAGTGCTATTCTTAATGTCTTAATATTATCACCAGTACATTTGCATATGATTTTATTCATGCTTTTGACATTTGCTTTCCAGATTTTATTAGATCTTATAAACAATAAAAACTGTAGGATTTCTGGAGGAAAATGGA
>VZRE01016820.1:0-15630 GCA_013396775.1 Cephalopterus ornatus
AGGTGAGGCTGCACCAGCGCAGAGCAGAGAGGGACAATCTCTTCCCTCAACAGGATGTCGATGCTTTGCCTTATACTCCCAGGACACGGGTGGCCCTCCTGGCTGCCAGGGCACTGCTGACTCATATTCAACTTGCATTCAACCAGGACTCCTAGGTCTCTTTCAATGGCAATGCTTTCCAGCATCTCATTCCCCAGCCTGTATATACATACAGAGTTGCCCCATCCCACATGCAGAATCTGTCACTTCACCTCATTGAACTTCCTATGGTTGGTGATCAGTGAAAAGCACCTGACCCATGCATTTGAAGCTAGAAATGTCCATGCTTATACTGTACTTCAGTTGGTGCAGAAGAACTTCTGCAGCACAGGAGCTCAGCGGCACCTGAGATGCCTACTACCTAAGTGGGTAACTCCATGACAGGAGCAGCCATCAAAGAGATCATAAATAAAAGACCAAGTTATAAAAATGTCATTCTGTCACTGCTGCATGTCTGTATGGAAAGCTATGTTGTACAGCAGGGAAAGAAGAGAAGTTGGCTTTTGGAGGCACTGAGGGGCTTCCTATATGGAAGATGTTACAGAAATGGGTTCTCGGCTGCAGCTGGGAAGCCGGTGGCTTCAGAGTTCAACTAGAATGGAGCAGCAGCTTTAGTGTCCACTCATAAAGGTGGGTTTGTGTTCAGGACCTTCCACCTTGTCATAACTGTTACTTCACTTAATAAACGTATTTGTAACTTGTGACTATACTGCAGGATAGTCAAAAAACTCTGAATTGCAGAGAGCGCACCTTGTTCTCTCAGATGTGCTGCTACACACAAGACAAGAACATTAACTAGTGATGTTCTTTCTTTTTATTTGTTTTTATTAGAGCATCAGTCCTATCAGCTTTATCCCTACTACATATTATTGAAAAAAGGATTCTACAATGTATATGAGATATGACTTTCAAAAGTCACAGAAAAGAAGCCCGCACGCTTGTATTAGGGCTGGGAGTCCAGCCGACCTGCTGCAGACATTATTTATTTCCTCTAGTTTTATAAATGAAGACAGAGCAGTCCGATCTAAATAACCTGATTATTCTGTTAATCTACAAATAGAAATGAGTAGATGCCTCAAAAGTTGTCCAGGGAGTCCTCAGGCAGAACCATTAATCTTCTGAAGGTCCATTAGACATTAGATATGGTTGTTCTATTCCAATGCTATGTTCCTTTTTGATTGTCCCTAAAGAATGATGTTGGCTTAAGAGTAGAACTGTCAGAAGGGTCATGATATTTAGCATGGACCACTGTCATCAGAACAGTATTGTTGCTTGCCCCCTCCTTCTCTGGCTCCTAAGTTGGTTAAGGTACCTCAGTCACAGAGGAGGTGTCAAACCCTGTGCAGTATGAACAGGATGTGGTCCCCTCTTTCAAAACTGTCAACATCTACTGCAGTGGAAAATGCTTAGAAAATAAAAATAGGTTTTCCACCAACTGTGATTTTGCGTGCGTGTGTGTGTGTGTGTGTGCGTGCGCGTATTTGCATGAGCAAGAACCATTCTGATCTGCATAGGTCTCTTAACTGTAAAATCACCACCCCTTGTAGAGGTTATTTAACAGCCTATTGTCTTTTTTTATTGAAATAGAGTTGATGAGTAATGGCTACTATAACTTTCTTGATTGAGGCATTTACTCAACTCCTTGTAGTTTCATTAATTTCTTGTTTCATTAATTCTTTGGATCAAGGCTTGTGCAGATCACCGCTTGTAATGGGCACCTTTTATGGTTTTGATTTGGGGTTTTTTTGGTTGCTTTTTTTTATTTTTTTTTGGGGGGAGGGCTTCTGTACTATTGTTTTTGCCAACTTAACAGCTACTTGCTAACCACTTTTTATCAAGATCTTTAAATCCATCTTACCCTTGATTCCTGCTTAAGGTCATGTTAACTAATTCCATTAAGTGAAATTCTTTTAGTAAGTTCTGTTTCTTCAGGTTTTTTAACAAACATGATACTGGTCCTTCAAGCAAATTATCTTCCTTAATGTAATTTTGCTGTATTTTCTTCCCATATGATACACTTAAGAGCAAAAATAACAGGCTTTAATCTCCAAGTCTACATATGGTATGAAGTCCAGGTATAGCAAAGTACATTTATAAAGACACTCCACAGCTATTAAAATTTCATGTAACTTGTCATGAAAATTAAGGCTTGAAGTCTACATCAGCAGATTAAACAAGTTTCTAACAATAGATTTGAGTTTTTCCAGTGTCTTCTTTCCTCACTGACATACTAAGGAGAAGAATTAGTCTGTATGGGTATGCAAACTTGAGCTATTTTCCTTGCTCTTCTTCTCAGTTCAATCCTAACCTTACCCTTGAATTTAGCTTGGGGCAAAGAAAATTTGAACACTTCTACGATGATTTTCTGTCTATAACCTATACCATTCTCAATATCTGATAAAGCTTAAGTCTGAGTTTTTAGCTGAAGAGTGGCAAACATGGCAGCAAAACATAAAGAATGGGTTTGAGCTGACACCTAAACATTATTATATTTGAGATTTGTGGCTTGAAACCTGTTGTGAACTCACTGCTAACTAGGGTAAGCTGGACAGAGTGATCAGCAGCATATTTTCTTGCAATGCTCACATGTCCAGTACCTTTGGTGTTGAGACAGGGGCGAACAAAATTCTGCATTCATTACTTAGTTCTAATAGCCTTTTAAAATTGATAATTGGCAAGTATCTTATTTTAGAGGCAAAAATTCAGCGGTCTTTCCTAGATAAAAGACTATTATTATCTTGAACATTTTAAGTGCAGTAAGGAACAAAGTATAGGTATGGTCCACAGAGTATGCTGAATCGGAGAGTAAGTATAGCAAAAATACCCCTTGAATAATGAAGCTTGCAGTCAGGAGTCAAACACTGACTAACAGACAGTGTCAGGAAACAATGGGCACTAAACTTTCAGCTTTACAGTTTAGCTCTCTAACCTGGGAGCGCATTTCAAACAAACGTACATTGCATTTAGCCCCTTCTTATCATGCCATGTAGGGCCATCCTGAATATTTAAAATAACTTTTCTCGGGTGAGAAGCAAAAAAACATGGTCACTCTTGCAATTTCTGTATGTTGTCTGGTTATTGACCAATGGTTTCTGCCTTTTGGGATGGAGAATGTGCAAGGCAGAGTAGGTAGGCATTTTGTATTTGTACTGCTCAAAATCATTATGAGGAATAAAATCACTGAAATGGACAGTTCTGTGACCATCTGCAACTCTTGTGGGAGCATTTTCCATAGCGTGATTTAGTCTTACATTGGATTCTACATCAGTTTGGGTAGCTTACTTGTCCAATACATCTGCTTTCAATGTGGAAAAGTATTCTGGAAAAATCTGGTTTGTTGTCTCCCTCTCATGTCACACTTGCCAGGACAGCTGACTGGTTTACAATAGATTTAAATAAGCCCTGCCTACAGAGCCATCATAGCTGCCAGAGACACTGTTTGTGGTTAGGATGTTGGTCTCCTCCCAAACCTTACTCCCAAGCTCTGCTTCACAGGAAGTGGCAGGACATCCGTCTGCAAATGGGAAGTAGTGAACGAATTCCTCTTTTTGCTTTGCTATGCACAGGGCTTTTGCTTTCCCTAATAAAAAGCCGTTATCTCAATCCATGAGTCTCCTCACATTCTGTTTTCTCCCCATCTTGTTGGGGAAGGGAGTGAGAGAGTGTCTGGGTGTCTGGGACTTTGGCTGTTGGCCAAGAACCATCTATGTAGTGGTGGTGGATTTTTTTTACTCCATGTGGTTATTAACACATCAAGATCTCAGAAGTCATATTACTTCACGCAATGATATATAATGGAGCAGACAGCAAGTACTGAAATATATGCAAAACTACTCTCAGCTGTTTTGTCCAGGGAGCAATCGGTAGGTTTATTCAGCATTGCAAAAATGCTCACATCAAAAATAGTTTATACATGGTGGTACACTTTTTAGTCCAGTAATTTCTGAGGAGAGAATCTAAATTTCAGATATACAGCAGGAACAGATCATTCAAGATGTGAATATTGTATTTCAATTAAAATATTTCTTCTCCCTTTGATAGCTGAAATGTACTGGGGCTTCAGCTGTGGGGGAGAGAGAAAAAGACTTCAGATTTTTCCTTCCTGTAAGTATCTTACAGATTAAGTAGTTAGTGATTTTTTCTTTATTTAATCTTAATTACAGTAGACCTGCTAAACCTCCCTACAGAGATTTATTGCCTGTCACCCACACCCACTCAGTTCACCTTAGACATCATTTTGTCACTGCCTCATAAACCCACACAGCGTTTTGTGAGGACCAGACCACTCACAATGCCAGTTGCATAAAGCCATCAGATCTACAGCAAATCCCTCTGAGTCCTAAGAAACACAGCTTTTCAGATGATTTCCCTATTCACAAGTACTTCAGTTGTAACTGACCATTCTAACATTTACAGAGGAGCGAGTGGTGGTAAGTGTGACAATCTGGTTCCTCAGTATTCATGACACTAAAAGCTAAAGCACAAGAGTGCTTGTGGAAAGTGAGTGCAAAAGTCAGAGGTGACTGAATATACATGAATTTTCAAGCACTAAAAAGATTTCAGACATTCTCTTTTCCTCTGTGTGGGTTTGTGATGCTACCAGAGCAAGAGCCAGTGAATGTCCTGACCTCTGGGAACTGCAGCTTAACTGAGAGTGACAGAAATTCAGCTACTTCTTCCTAGAAACTTACACATAAAAATTTATTTTCCTTTCTGTTCAGAAATACAAATATGTTCAAATGTCCTCTAACATGTGAATCCTAAGTTAAATATTTTTGTTATAATACTTATCTTTTTCTAAATAAAGTATCTTTTCTCTGCATATGTGCTTTGCTGCACAGCAGTATGTATGTACAACTACTGACTTATGAAGAAATATCAAAGTAAAGCAATAAAAGTATTAAAATCTTCATTAACAAGATAATTGCATTCCAAACAAATTCTATCTTGAAAATGTTATTTGAAAGATGACCAAATTTTTTTTGAAACTGTTTTCCCTCTGCTGAACTTTCATAGAATTTAAGCATTTTATGGAAAAAAAGAAGACATTTTCAAAATCTTTTAGGCAAAAAGCCTCGGAGCCTTTTATCACTTGTACCTGATAAGTTCACTAGACAGTATTAAATAGTGTTTTCTAATTTCTCTGATCATCCTATGATCAAGGGGTAATTCAGGTTGGTTTCTGATCATATTAATTTTAATAAAATAATTGCTTTCCTTGTCACTCAGAGTACCATTGGTATTTGCTATGGGAATTCTGCATTATCATTATTATTTTTATTATTATCAAGATGCTACTTATATTTAATGACCAGTCAGCAAAGTACACACACATACTTGCAGATGGAGTGCTTCTGTCTTTGAGCTGGAGTGACTTGCACTTTGAGTTCTCTCTGGGTTAGGCTGAGCTGCCTTACACATGTCAAACTCCTGGCTGACAAGAAGACAGTGGTTTTTAGATGACAGTTGAAATTGATTACAGAACATGCATTTTAAGCGTGGTGCAGCAGTAAAGCCCAGTGGAAGAAAAATTTTCTTAAAATTATTTTTTGGGTGATATTCCATGTCTTTTACCAATGGTAGAAGAGCTCTTGAGTTCACACAATGTTGCAAGTATTTTTCATATTTCCATTTTTAACTTCTCACTTTACTGCTGTCTGTGATTAGAAATGCTCTTTTAAAAACTTTGCATATGAAAAATGTTAGACAAGTCCACCAATAAATTTACAAAAATGCAATTATGAAACAGTTATCTATATATTAATTTATACCTTCTCTTGTTTACTAACAAAATTTCTTATTCTTAAAAATCCACAAGACTTCTGTGCTGCAATTTCATGACTGAATATTTTGGGTTTCTTCCTCCCTCCTTCCCCCACTTCTGTCTCGGTTGGTTGGTTGTTTTTTGTTTGTTGTTTGTCTGTGTTTGATTTTTGATTGTGGGTTTTGGTGTGTCTTTGCTGGGGGTTTTTGTTTGTTAAGCTTTTATCCAAGTTTCATATTTTAAAAATGAAAGATTATAAAATGATGATACAGTAACAAACAATCCATTCATAGGAGTGTAAAGCTGTAAATGGACCAACAGTTTTCTGATACCAAAGTTACTTAATTACAAAATGCACAAGTACAATAAAGTGCACAATTTGAATGTTTGCCCATATGGCACAAAGCGCTTAGGATGATGCTGTATTTGTAAACAGTACATTATGTAGATTGGAACAATACAAAGCAATTCTATTAGTGATGGTGTGACCTTTTACTGCTTAAGCTCAAAAGTAGCAGAAGGAACCTTGCCTATAAAGAACATTTAGCTATCTCTACTTTGTTCCTGTTTTCTAGCATTATCTAAATGAACGTCTTCTCTGTATTGCAGATGAATTTGTGTGCCTAAAGCCTTTCAACAGGGAGATTACCCTCTGTCAGCTCAATGACATCATACATATGTTCTCAGTAATATAAGTTTAGCCATCAAGATATTGATTTGGGAAACTACGAAGCTGGGCATCATTTAGATAGCATTTGCCACTTCACAATGATTGCAGTAATGCAGTATTTCATCTGGTGCATCAGAGAACACCATTCCTGCCTTACTATCTATCCTTGCTGTGGTTAAAGTTGTTAAGGTGCCTGCTGCAGGCAGCAATGGTGTTACATGCAATACTGCCCCTTACCTTACTTGTAATCAGCCCAGGCTAAGATGTGGGTTCTGCCAGAAACAAGGGGAAAGCAATTTAAAAAACCCTACTCACTTCACACAAGATCAATATTTATAATTTATAAATCAAAACTAACGAGTACCATGTGATCAAGATCTCAGTTTTATCTGATAAAGTGCTATGACCCATTCTCATCATTCTGCTAGACTGGCTCAATAATGACTCAGAAAATTCCATCTGCACTTCCCACCCAGCAGCTGAGTTTTACTGCAAGTCCCGTTGGAAATAAAATTTTCCAGGTAGGCTTTTCTTAAAAACAAGTTACTGTTCTTGCATTTGCATACCTTGTACTTGCTTTGTTTTAAAATGTAATGGTTGGCACATACAGTATGTGGTTCTGAATAATATCCTTCAATGTAACAAATACAGCCAAGGGTATAGCGTCAAAAAATGGTTCATTGAGGGCAGGAACCTGTTTTAATCAACATGGGAGAAATGCAGCTTGCTGTGTAGCATTGGATAGCCTTCAGGTACAGCTACTGAGCAACTCTCAATGCTGTGAGTGAAACAATGGGAAGAAATTAGATAGGGGATTACAAGAAAGTAAGGAGCAGGGGATGGGAAGTGGTGCCAGGGAGAGTCTGTGGCTAATGGCATGTTTAGTCACGCTATGCCAGCCACCTGGATTTTTGGTAATTCAATCAAGTTCCAGAAAGTCTGGACAGTTAGCTGGTTAAGCAGTAGTTCTGCTGAACCACCCCAGCAGGACCTGGAAGTGCAGAGGAGGTTAATGAATGCCTTTGGTTCCAAAGGGGCAGGAATGCAGATGAGTAAGGGAGGAAATCATGAACTCACCGAGTGGACTCATCAGAGAGCCAGGAAAAGGAAAGCTCTCATTCTGGAAATCCCCAGCTGAACACAGAGCGGGGCAGCTTTTTTGCTGACTTCCCAGGACAAGGAGACCATATATGTACATCGTCTTAAGGAATATTTCCATCCCACTCCTCACACCAATATGTTTGTTCAAAGCAGGAATAGCTAAACTTTTTTCCCAATAAGGGCATTGTTAGCTTGTGAGGGACTGAGGACTCTGTATTTTCAAGGGGAATGAAAAATACTAGAGGCACTTCTCCATGGGTTTCTATGGACCTTGGTCCCTCCAGCACTGCCATTATGCTAGCTGGCTACTGATCTGCTTTGAGCCATGGACCAACTGATTCAGAGCTGATGAACAAAATCACACAATGTTAAGGGGTTGCAGGGGACTTTAAAAAATCATCTAGTCCCATGGGCAGGGACACCTTCCACTAGACCAAGGTGATCAAGGGAGCCTGGGTTTGAACACTGCCAGGGTTGGGGCATCAGCCTCGCTGAGTAACCTGTTCCAATGTTTGACCACCCTCACAGCAAAAAATCGCTTCCTACAATCTAACCTAATTTTCCCCTCTTTCAACCTGTATCCATTACTCCTTGTCCTGACATTACGTAGAGTCCCTCTCTGGTTTCACCATATACCCCCTTCAGATACTGGAAGGTTGTTATGAGGTCTCTACAAAACCTTCTCTTCTTCAGGCTGAACAGCTCCAATTTTCTCAGCCTTTTTTGGTAGGGTGAGCACTTATCTTCAGGATTTGTTCCGCACAGCCAGTGAGGATGTGAAGCTGTACAAGAGTTCACTGCTCAGCCCACCAGTCTTTCAACACTATCTACCTAGCTACCTACCATGGGCTCTCCTGCATCCCATGTGTGCACTACACACTGCTGCTTTCCTGAGACAAAAACACTATTCTTGTGTGTTGTCAAGGCTCTTTCTTTTAACTGCATCTGTCTTATCTTAAACTGGTACACTAACGACAGCTAGCATGTTGCAGGGGCACAGAGGGCCAAGCTTAGACAGAAGAGATTAAAGGCATCCCAGATGGCCTCAAGACTCTGTGGACCAGGCAGCTCTCACAGGATGGAACAGCCAGCTTGGCACAACAAAGTGCAACCAATGCGCTGAGCTGTGACAACTAACTTGTATTCTAGAAGTTTAATGAAGCATTTTCCAAGGCCAGAGATGCCACCAAAAGGCTTCATACATCTTTCCATAAATGCGCAAGCAGTACTGAGTCTGTGGTGAGGAGGTCTTCACCGTCCCACCTTTCCAGAATCATGTTCAATGTCCCTCTTGTCTGGGTCTCGGGCTCTGTCTTGAGCCCAACAGACCAGGGAGCTCAGTTGCCATCTCCATGTCCTCAGCACTAAAGATGAGGAACTAGAGGAATGGCCACGTCACCACTGGATCTTTATCCCTCATGACTCTGATGAGATGGTGCTACTGAGAGTGGCCAAACCTCTGGGTGCAAATGAGAGCCGATGCTGGGTGAACCAGGCTTGGGGGTTGTTTGTTGCTAGGGCAGCTACACGTGCACTGATGACAACAGGCACTTGCCTGCCACCTGAGATGCAGGTTTCCTGGATGGTACTTGTGACAGAGCTTGTATAAACCATTTAGCACTCTCCTACCATGGCCCAGTGACTGCAGCATGGACATGGAACTTGCCAGAAGCCCCTCCCAAAAACCCTGACTCTGCCAGAGTTGCATCACAAACATCTATCACCTGTGTGACCACAATGTATTTTTTCAATCTTTATGCCCATTAAGTCTTATATCCACTAAGGCTTCATTAAGTGTGATGCCTCTTCTATGGGTGCGGCTTTTAAACGTGTTGCTCCAATTGGACTCCCAGTTCCCAGCCAGGCACCTTAGAGGTGGCCTTCCATCCTAATAAATTTTGCATCCTAGGTTGGCAATATCACATGGTTAGTCCCAACAGTAACAGACACTGGTGTACACGACCCCAAACCTTCCCTATACAGGGGGAAGACCACCACAGATTGCAATCAAAACTGAGTGCTTTTTAGCAAGTGCGGCTGTGTTGGGTATAGCTAAAAGCAAGTGAGGTTTGCAGATGTGGAAGCCAGAGCTAGGCCCAATGTGGTGGTACCCCTCACCCAGGCCTGCCCCATCTCAGCTGGGCTGTTCCAGTCTGAGGCCATCCCAGTGAAAGGCTTCTGCCATCATGTTCCAAGAAGTTGTGGGTGCAAGTGAGGCAGGAAACGGTTGAGCATTAGCTTTGCCAGGGAGCAAGGATGAAGGTGTGCTGCCTCTTTTTGGTGTGCTTTGTTGTGGCCCTGCGCAGAGTGCAGCACAGATGATGAGGATTGAAGCTCATGGGCACACTGGCGAATGAATATGAAGGGCTCTGGGACAGGGACCCTGACAAGGTTTGTTCTGAGTTTTGCTGCAGTCTCTCTGCTCCAGGGGAGCTGATCACAAAGAGCGTGAGTATGAGTCATTCCTCGCCAGCTGATGGGAGGCTCCCTTCATAGATCATAAAGGCTGCATAGATGTAAATGTCTCTGTAAGCATCAGAACTCAACTGTCAGGTACCACTACTGGTCCCAGATTGTCATTTGACAGGGTGGGTTCTTCTGAACCTGATTTTCCAATAAATTTGAACATATTTTTGCTGGCAGGTAGACATCCAAATGATAGTGCTGTCCAGGGAGAAACTCATGACTAAGTCTTACTGGAACTCACAAAATTTGCATCCTCCTACTTAGTTCACTTTGCGGCTCTTTGTCACACACATACCTCGAGCTTACCGAATACAAAGAATGTGTGGAAAGAAGGAAGAGAGAATGGTCACCACATCACCTGCTTTCACCTGCTGCTGAGCACCTCCTCAGAAGGGCCCAAGGACAGGATGTGCTTATAACTGGAAAGCCTATGGATCCAGGGTGGACCACTCATCACAGGCAAGACCCTGCTGCTGGCTAGGTCAACTGCTGCCCAGACAAATATCCTCATTCCTTATGCTCAGAAAGAAAGCCTCTCTCATCAAGATCTTGGCTTGTCGCTTCGCAATATGGGAATGACACCTTTCCTTCACACTAGTTATTTGAAAGAACAGTGTAGACTGCTAAGATTGGGACAGTGTTCACAGGTCAATAAATCCTCAATTTTTCCGTGAAAATTTTTAATTAAAAATCCCCTTCCTGCCAGCTCTGCTATCAATCAACATCAAATCAATACTGTCAAATAATCCCTCCAAGTTCCTGTTTCTCTGTTAAATATGTGTTTGACCATTTCCCATTTTATAACAAAAAATGCACACCAAGACTGCTGTAAACAACATCTATTTGATTTAGATTGGTCTGAAGTGCCCTATCACTTTTGAGGGAGAGGCCATGTTTTTTAGCATCATTATAGACAGGTAGAGGAGGAGGAGAAGCAGGAGGCAGCCAAAAAAAGATCTGCACTAAAAGTACTGGAAGTGGCATTCTGGTCTTCTGGGTTTGCTGCAGCAGAAGAGGGAGTCTCAGGAGCCTTTAATAGTTTGAGTGGAAAGGAATGAAGACTGGTTTTTATAACAAATGCTTCCTTATTTCATCTGTTAATTAATAAGTGATATTACCTAGGTGTTAATTAAAGCCAAACAACCCCTACAACAACAGAGCTTTAAAAAAGGATGTCTTGAAATCCGGTCACTCCCACCTGTTCACACTGAGCTGTTTTGCCCTACATAATCTCACAATTTCATTCTCACCTCTTCACTCATTCAGGTCTCCCTAATCTTCAGGATTTTCTATCTTGTATTTCTGATGAAAAGGAAATGGAAATTCTGAGGAGAAGGGACAGTCTTTTGCTATCTGTTAGGGCAGAGCTTTGCTGGGTCATAGGGATCCTGAACCAGAAGCAGAACATGTAGCTATCATGCCAGTGTCAATGACGTGAAGGGTGAGAAGAGTCACTCTTGTCTCTGGGCTAGAAATCTTATGGCACAGAGTCTCTTCATGGTGCTGTGCACCACCCTCATGTCTGCCGTGCTGAAGTGCTCTCAGCAGTCAGCATCACAAGGCAATCAGCCTCTCCTCACTGAGGTCTCTACCACATGGGTGCTGAAAAGTCACCCCTTTAACAGAAGACTAAATATCGTCTTTCATTCTTGTTTTACAGCCACAGGTCTAAGAAGCTGCATCTCAGCTCCCACACGGAGGACTTACATTCAAGGCCTTGATAAAAATTCCACTGCACACTAAAGCAAAAGAAATGTTGCTATTTTCAGTCTTACTCTTTCTGACTGTGAAAAGTTGGATTTGTTGACATGCAAAAAGGCAAACATAAATGATATACACTTGTTGATTATTCCTTTGTTCACTTTTATTTTTGTTGGAAGTATTACTATAGTGCTACATTTTTACTCTCAATAATGTTTGGTGCCAAATCTGATACGGACCTCATCTTTATCCAGACAATGACATTAATATTTCTCCTCTTCATTCCAACATAATATGGTATACTTTCATTTCCAAACACTTAAATGACTTTTCACTTCTGTCTTGAAAACCATTTTAAAATGAAGCTATACCTTTTTCTGGAACATTAGCTCTCCATCCAAATCCTAGTCTAAGACCAGTTGTGGCCTTTTCATGAGGCTTTTCCTCTTCCATGCAGTCTTTCTTTGTGGTCTCCAGCAGTGAAAAAGATGCTGTTTGAATAAAACTGTAAGTTTCTTAGATTGGTCTCATACACAGGCCTTCAATGCTTAAGTAAAGGTAGTTCTTCAGTGTGCTGACTTCATCCCTTCAGGGTTTTTCCATCTCCTGAGGTGCTTGGTACACTCTGTCTTTCCTTTTTCTGATGAGATGGAGCTTATGTTATTGAAAAACTCCATTGATGATTTACTAATTAGCCATTATTACCAGAATTGGTCTGACCTTTCAGTACTGTTCTTACTGGCTCTGTTCCTCCAGAGCATTCTCATCTATTCCCATGTAGAATGCACACAGAGGAGCTTTTCTGGGTTATGAGTCAGAAGATAAGCCCGTCTCCCAGTCTCCAGCAACACCTCCTGAGGCTTAACCGCAATTTCCAATATTCTTCACAGTAATTGTTATTTTCTTCACAAGATAGTTTGAGGGATCAGTATCTAAAAGCAATAGAGATATTATTATAATTTGTCTGCCATTTGCAATCTAGGCTATAGACTATGTAGAATATTTTACAGGCATAGGAATGTCCTGAATATCACTGTACTTTTTCCTCATGCTGAGCATAGGGTGAACGTCAAGAGTCTCCAGCACAAACTGAACAGTGTTAGGAGGCTAAGTAAGGTTTCTTCCATCACGTACCTCTTTCTCTGGCAAGGATGATGGAGGTTGGTGGGAAGCCTCCTACTTCCTGAGCAGCCGTGCCAACAGTGCCATGACATAAATAATGAAAATAACATTAACTTAAACCAAACACTAACCAACACAGGAAACCTCTCTGTTGTAGTGGGTAGCTGCACACTGCAGTCTGACACAAACATGCTTATATGCTCACCAGCCTCAGGTGCTGTGTAGGAAGCCTGCCCAAGGGGGTTGGTTCACTAGCAACCAGCAAGGTTACAGCAGATTACAGCCGCGTTTCTCTGAAAGGCTAGGGCTGCTGTCAGAAGCCAATAATTTCAGACCACTGATCAAATGAGTGCTATCAGAAAAGTTGTGTGCAGAGCACATGAGAGAGTACTGGTACTTGCAGGTTTCAGACAGGCAAAAGAGGAGAGTGTTTCTCTGAGAGGCTCTGTTGAGTTGTTCATTCTATAGAACTTGTCTTATTTCTTCACATACCCAAGCCTGCTGCCTTAGTGGACCAACAGCACCATGGTTCAGGGCCAAAGCAGGAGAAATTACATATTTTTAAATAGTTACTCAGACTCTGCAGTTTAGGAATGTTACACCACATAATGTGTAGCAGCATGGCAACCTTAACATTTTGCTACCCAGATGAAAGACAGGAGTAATTCCCTGCATGGAATATGAGTACATCATGTGTGAATATGACTACATCACTCTAATTGCAACATGATTTATCACAGATATTTGGGAAAGAATTTTTGTAGAACACATTTTTGCACTGGGAATGAACAATTTCCAAAATGGGAAGCATTTCTTACAGAAGGCTCTCTGGCTTTTGCCAATCAGATGCATTTTATACTGGATTTTTTTATTATGCTTAGCATATTTCTAAGCATAATGCATAGTACTTCTAACAGAACACTATAGATAAATCTGTTGCGGCATGTTGTCTCCAGTATTTATAATACAGACCATTCAGACATCTCCTACATGGACGATACTGTAGCAGAGAGGAAAAACTCTTTCCTTGTGAGGCATTGTTAAATATTCATAGCATAAAACAACCTAGTTTTGAGCAGCTTGGACCACATTGTAGTGTTTGGAACAACACTTGTAATTGTACCTACAGATTTTTTGCTAAGAGAAGATGGCGCAGTCATTATTCATCTCTTTATAAAGCTATAGCAATTTTGCACTCAGTCCCTCAGGTGAAGGAGAAGGCGGTCTGTGGTCTTTACTCGGGTGTAGCCATTTTTCAGGAAAATACAGCTGGCAATGACAGAAGGCTTCCCAATGGAGCACACAAATCAAGGACAGAAAAAACCCTCCAAAGTGTTCCCAACACTGAAAGCAATCCTCCTCAAACAAAGAAATCACTCTTGCGGTTGTGACCAAAATCCTGTTTCCAAGCTGATGGTCTTTAAAAGGGATGGAACAACTAGAATATTGCAAGAAGATGGCGAAAAAAAAAAACAACAAGCAAAATTCAGAACTAGCTATAGTATTAGCATGATCATCATGCAGGCCATCACCTGCATCAGCAGCATCCAGCAATGACAGATTAGAAGGCTCCATCCAAGATCCTAAAAATCCTCAAAAAGGACACTCAACTCTCCAAAGATGTAAACCAATAATCAGTCTTTGGAGTGGGAGTACTCACAAAGTGAGAGAACAAAAGACCAATCAAATCATAATGCAGGAAAAAAGACTGACTTGAGCAAGGAGCAACTATAGAAGTTGAATCTAGATTCATGACCAGAACGGTCAAATGAAAATAACCCAAGTAGTCATATAACTCCACAAAGACTTGGGTAAGTCTAGTGAACAATCTTCCATTAAGATGGAGCAAAGATAGGATAGGCAAAGGGGCTGCTGCCAGGAAACATAGTGGCATTGTAGTGTATGTAAACAGGGAAAGCATGCCCAAATACAGTGGATACAAACTGCGGAGAGAACACTCTGAATGTCACAGAGAGAAGAAGTGTACAAAAAAGGAAAACGAAGGAACAAAACCACAGAAAGAAGCAGGGGCCCAAGGGGTGAACACTTGCACACACAAGAGCTCAGTGCAGCACGAAAGAAACCACCAACCACAAAACACACAAATGAGCAGAAGATGTCTGTAGAACTTGGTGTGCTAGCAGATGCAAGAGAAGGGCAAAAACCACGAATAAACTAGAAGAACAGAATAATTAGGGTTGGAAGGGTCCTCTGGAGAACAGCTAGTCCAACTCCCCTGCCAAAGCAGGGTCACCTAGAGCAGGTTACATGGGAATGTGTCCAGGTGGGTTCTGAATGCCTCCAGAGACAGAGACTCCACAATCTCCCTGGACACCCTGTTCCAGTGCTCTACCATTCTCAATGTAAAGTTCTTCCTCATACTGAATGGAACTTCTTATGTTTTAGTTTATGGCCATTGCTCCTTGTCCTGTCACTGGGCACCACTGAAAAGGGTCTGTCACCATCCTCTTGGCACCCGCCATTGAGATATCTATATGCATTAATGAGATCCCTCTCCATCTTCTCTTCTCTAGATAAACAGGCCCAGCTCCGACAGTTTCTTCTCATAAGAGAGATGCTCCAGATACCTCATAATCTCTGTGGCCTTCACTGGACTGTCTGCAGTAGATCCTTGTCTTTCTTGTACTGAGCAGCCTAAAACTGGACACAGCACTTCAGATGTGACCTCTCTATGGCTGAATAGAGGGGGAAGGTCACCTCCCTCCACCTGCTGGTCGCACTCTTCCCAATGCACCCCAGGATACCA
>VZRE01016821.1:0-14531 GCA_013396775.1 Cephalopterus ornatus
CCAGTTTTATGTTGAGACTTGTTAAATCCATTACAGTTACTAGGGGCAAAGACAGTGAATTTGATAGGATCAAGGCTACCTGTAGCAGCTTTGACTGCTCTCTGACTGTTGTGTTGGAACGCCAGCACCTTAGAAGTATGCTCTTCTATATTCTTGTGAAGAGCTGGTTGAATCAGTGAGACTGTGTGTGTGAAAATCTCATTAAGAATAGCGAAATGAGACAGTGTCCAGTACCACTTTTATAGTGTGTGTAAAGTAGACCAAGAGATAGAATACGGAGTACATCTGTAGGTAGTGATGTTCAAATGTAACTCTTCAGTTTGCTGGCTGAACATGAGTTAGTAATACATGTGAATTGGGGTTATTTTTTCCAAAAGACTTTAATAATTAGAGAATTGGCTTCAAAGATTAAAAAAAATAATTTTGAGACACTAAATCATGGTCACTGTTCAAATGAAGGCCCTTGTTTAGCACTTAGCTCTTCATTTTGAAGTATTTTTAAAATGTAGTGTAGAATGAGAAGTTGAACTGCTAGTAGAAGTATTTGAGTTTGAACATGTCAAAATGAGCTGATATGAGCGTGTTTGTCAACCAAAGTCTGTTTATTTTGTGAGTCAAAATTTTCACTCAGTTCTACGTAGCCACTGTGCTTAACCACTCTCTTCTTCTTCATTCCTATGTAAATTTTCTATTGTGGATTTGTTTGGATTTTGGGCAACTGTTTAAGTTGGAAATGACCTTTAAGATAAACAAGTCCAACCATTAACCTAGCACTGTTATGTCCACCAAAATAAGAGCTAGACCAGTGATAAAGAAGGAGAGAAGAAATAATCTGAAAATCTCACTGGTTTCTGAATGGTCTTTCAGTTCAGCCTGGCTGGCACATTTTTTGTTTGCATTATTGTGAATGTTGGAAAACAGAATTTATTTGCAGAAATACTTGGAGAAGCAATTTGAGCAGCAGTTCAGCTATGTACAGCCACAAAGGAGAGAAAAAGATTACAATATTATAGAGTTAAGATTGCAGGATGAAGTGAGGAGATAAAATGTAATTGCCCAGGTTGGATGTTGGCCAGCATATGGAAGGGAATGCTGCTGGTGTGCTAGAAAAGTGACAGAGGTGGTATGTCAACTCCGCTGGAAACTGTAGACACAAATAGAGCAAATTCTGGTGAGCTGTGAAATGGTGGACAGATCTGTTGTTTTCAGTGAAGTTGTTCTAAATATCAGGAGCCAAAGATGTGGCTTTATATATAAAAATAGTGTTTCTAAAGGAAAAGCTACTATACTATAATATAAATGGAGTTTTTTGGTTGTGGGTTTTTTCTGGGGTTTTGTGTTTTTTTTTTTTATATGATTGTTTGCTTCATTAGGGTTAAAGCCGATGGCTTTATTTTACTTTGGTAAATTTTCTCTTAAATTCGCTATACTCTGTGAAGAATTAAACTGATAAGTGGCTACCAATAGAAAGCAGTAGTGATACTAGCCATCATTAGTGGTGAGGATTTTCTGTATTGCTTAAATGTTGTGAGAGAAACATTTAAAATGCACAGTGGGAGGTGTGGTACTGCATCTAACTGCCAGTGCTTCTAGAGTAGGAATAGCGCATTCTATGCAACGTATTTGCTTTTTCAGCCCTTCTTCATAGCAAATGTAGTTTGTGGTCTGTCATGCTTAAAACTGCTCAGAGTCATGCATCCCAGACAGCTTTCTGTAGTTGTGCTTTATGAAGTGTGAGTTTGGCTTTCCATCCAGGCAACAAAAGAAGAAGGGTGCTCATGTCACCATTTTCTCCACTATGATGTGAGAATTTATTCAGACCCCCTCCCCAGAGCTCTGCTTTCAGAATATGCCAAACTGTGTTGCTTATGATAGCTCACAGGCTGCCAAACCGCTGTCACATTTCCAAGGGGCATCTTTATAAATGGGCAAACTTGTTGGAATTGGAGTTGTACTGCAGGAACTCGCTGGTGTCTTTGAAAAAAGTCAGCTGACCTCAGGCCGTTTCTTCATAGCAGTTACGCACCTGGTTCTGGCCATAATGCTGTAAAACATGCTAGTCCTGCTGTCTTCCTTTGGTCTGGACTAAAAAGTGAAACACTCTTGACACTTAAAACATGCTTTGACATTTGTTAAAAACTTTTTATAAGTCCTCCTAACCTTGTTCAAAAAGAGTACTTAGCCTTCTAAATTCTGGGATAAATTACAGTAACTTAAGTACTCTAATGGTTTGTGGTATAGACTTGCAAATGCAAGATGTCTCAGCTCTTTATTTTTGTCCTCATCTTGCAACATAAAATTTCTTCTGTCACTGTTTATGGCTACAAACGGTCAAACTCTGTATAGCAGAAGGAATAAATCCTTCTTGCTGGATAAAGCATTTTTTTGGCACTTCTGTGAACAGCTACGGCTTTCCCTTTCCCCTCCTCAAATCACCACAAGGTCATAGGAGTTCCTTGTTTTAACTTGTTACCTGCTAGGAAGAGGCATCGTCTTGTGAAAGTTCCTGATGCTGCAAAGATGAACGTAGTGTGGTGTAAGGTTTGTACAAAGAGGAAGGTCCAACACAACAAGGGTTTAGCAGGCTCAGCATCGAGAGTACTGCTGTCAGATCTGCCTCTTATTACAGTAGCAGTAGAGGGGCAAAACCTTTCCATTGCTCTTTGAACAGAATACGCTGAAATTCAGATATCCTACAAATTTCTTTCAGAAAATAAGATTTTGTAAATCAGTTGGCAAAAGTCAATGGCAATCTTTGGGAGTGCTACCCTGTGGGAGTGCTTCCCAGTCCAAGGAGCTGAGGACCTGGTTTAAATTGCACTGAAGCTAGGGGCAGTCTTTCCATGGACATGGACGGGCTTTGTTGTAAACCAGGGTGTTCAGTAGTACTTCTAGGTAAAGTCTTGTGGAAGGTGTACTCTTAAGTGTCTCTTTGTACACAGGAGACCATTTGGAGAAATTGCTGTAAACTTCCCCAGCTGTGATCCCTTCTGAAGGGCAAGTGTGTAAAACTCCATTTCCTTTGGGAGACTATGAAATCCTTTAATCTGTAGCCAGCTCTGGTTTGTGTGGAGGTAATGCCCTTCAAACATTGCTATCTCAGTGTTCTTCTGCTATCCCTGACCTAAGGTAAGGACAAAGTATTAACTCAAAGGCCTACTTAAAAGATGCTCTGTGCAGTTGCCGTTAGAAATGAAGTGTTATCCTGGAGGGTTTTCAGAACTCACTGTGCTGTGGCAGGCATTGCTTCATTCCTGCTGCTTAAGCACTGCCTTGAGATTGAATGTTTTGTTTTCAGCTGCTGGAATTACGGATCAGCCAAAAGAACAACTCTAAACTAAGTACTGCACTGTAGTGTTGGAACACTGCCTTTGAAAGTTAAATCTTAAAGCAAGGTTCGTGAAGTAGAAGGAATTAGTTTTAAGCTTGCTGGAGCTGTGTTTCAAAATAGTCAAAAACCGGTGAATATTCAATTAAAAATCTTAAAGAATAATTGGAAAATGCAGGTGCAGAAATTTCTTAAGACATCAAAATTTTGACAGGTGCAGAAAACACCTTAAGCACACAGCCCACTAGCCTGTTTTTAATAGCTGTTGACTAAGTTCTTCCTTGTCTAATAGGAAGTGATTCCTTGAACAAGCTTTCCGTTAGTTAAGGTTAGCAGCAGTTAGTCCTCAGGGGGTTATCGTTTCATGTATCTGGATTATCAGGAGACGGTGTTCAGTGAAGCACCCAGGTGCTTATCCAAATTGCGGTGTGTTCCAACCTTCGCTTATCCAAACATCTTCCAGACAGTTCACGTGTGCAAATCTTAAGCTGGAAATCTCGTAATTACAGGCTTTCATGGAAGATTTCTTATTTCCTGCTTCCAGCC
The DNA here is from genome assembly GCA_013396775.1 of Cephalopterus ornatus. Taxonomy (NCBI): domain Eukaryota; kingdom Metazoa; phylum Chordata; class Aves; order Passeriformes; family Cotingidae; genus Cephalopterus; species Cephalopterus ornatus. The sequence goes on from VZRE01016821.1 coordinate 3,875, forward strand.
CGAGTGGATATACTGCAGGAACAGCTGCCTTCACAGTAATTCAGCAATTGCATTTCTAATTCCAAATGGAACTGAGAGAATAAAGGGGTGTGAGATACTGGGCTTCTGTAAAGTGCCAAAAAGAGCGATTTGATCCAGTTTGGGTTTTGTATGCAGGTTTGTCTCATTAAAAGAAATAGGGGGAGGGAAAGAATTCTGCATGCTCTGCTTGCAGATTATTTTAACGACACAGATTATATTCAGCCACACTAAGAGTGAGAAACAGAAAACTGTGTGCAAGAGATTCTGAACTTCGTACACGTTGCACAGCTATTACACTTGCTTTCTCTTCTTCCTGGAAACACTAGTGAGCCTACATTTTATCCTCTCATTTGGGAACTAAAGCTAACTGAATAAATTAGTACTGGTAATAGTACTGGGCCTTTTTTGAGCTCAGTTCTGTGTGTGTAAGAGGTGTGTTGCTTTCTATGGCCACTTGAAAAGAGACTAAGCAGAGAGGAATTTACTGTACAGATGAGAACTACCACCCTAAAATGGCAGTGGAGTGAGGCTTTTAGGTGAGACACTGTCAGCATACACTTCCAAGCAAGGTCAGTTTGAACATCCTGCTTAGAGTCAGCAAGAGAGCTCTGAAGAAAGCTGAGCAGGGAGGAACGGAGAGCTCTTAGAGGAGACGAGCAATGGGTAGAAGTGTCGCGGTCGGGGTTGGTCAAAACACGACACGTCTTCTTCAGAAGGTTGGACTTGAGACCTGTATTGTACTTTATTGCAAATGCTGCCGCGACTTATATACACTTTATTATTTACACATGTCCATGCACCATTGGTTTCTAGTAACATAAATAATTCTCAATTGGACACGTACACTGCGCATGTCAGACAACTATGAATCAGCAAGGACAGGCAGGAAATCCAGTCTGTGTCACAGCTTTCCCTTCCGTGTCTGCCACCTTGCCAGGGTGCAGAGGTTCCATCTTTAGTTCCTACTGTTTCCAGAGACCCCAGACCAGCTGGGGCCCCCCACATAGAAGTTGGAGGGAGAGAAGAGAAATTTCTTTAGTGCTGTTCAGTCTGCTAGCACATCTCATTTAAGTTTAATCCCAAGTTCCCTCCTTGTCAGTCACAAGAAGGCAACGATCACTGCTGTATGCCAGTGCTGGCACAGCTTTTTCCCCATCTTCTTTCTGTCAAGTACTCCTGCCCTCTCATTGAAAACCATAATTGCAGCTGTGGATAAGGGCATGGTGACACAGATAAGATGGGCTTGGTGCAGTCATGCATTGACTGTCAGAGGCTTTTTTTTAAGGAGCATCTTGTGTGTTGTGAATTACCAGCTTTTCTAACTTCATGCATCTCAGCCAAAGTGATGAAAATAGCAAGGATAGCAACTTAAAGTTATAGCTGCGTGGGGGCTCATGTTAAAGGCATGATGCAGGCATGAGCATACAGGAGCTGTTACAGGACCACACTAGTTTAGCTTAATGAGTAATCAGGAGGTTTCAGCATGATATCTTGTGTTTCTTCCTGAATGTAGCTAACTTGCCCACTATAGAAGCGAAAAGAGTAGTAGGACTTAAGGGACTAGTGCAAATAACATACTGCATACAAGGTGAAATGCAGCAAATAGGAGTAAGTAGCTTAAGACAGAAGTGTGCTTAAAGACCCTATTTTGTCTGGGGAGAAAATAAGAGAGTCAGAAGAACAGGATTTTCCTATGTTAAGTAGACTGGGATGTGTTCACTGAGTGGTTGGCATGGCTCACCTGTGAGAAATGTATGATCTTTGACAAGATTTCACAGATCCTCAGTAGGACCTGTGTGCTTAGGTCTTCACTAATAATTAGGTCGGAAGTTCTGCTTCGTTAAGATAGAAGTCTGACTTTAAGTGTCTAAGAAGCTCTCTGATTAGTGGTAAATAAATGCTTAAGCTACCTACAGAATACAGTGTTTTGATTTTCTGAGTTACAAGATGCAATCTGTAGAATATGATCATCTATTGAAGGTGTGTAGCTGTTAAATAATATTTACATTAAAAAGACAGAATTCAGAATAAAGTTATAATGCCTAACTAGGCAGACTTGGCAAGCTATTTAATTTCTCTGTGAAATAGCAGTAGAACAGATCTTCCCTTCCCCCGTTGCCAGCCATGCACATCATTAAATATGTACTTAGTAGCTGGCAAAACAGACTAAACATTAAACTAACTTTGCTAATAGTGAGCTTGAATTCTCATACTGAAAATGCAAGATACTTTATTTAAATGTTGGCCTCTTGACAGAATCTGCACCACAAGCCTCACAAGACCGTCACTAATCTTTTTGTAGGTGCCCTGTAGCCAAAAATGTGCTGATGTCTGGCTTTGCACAGACTGGAGACCTGGGAGATTATATGTTTTGAATAGGATCAAATGACTAGAAGGGGAGAGCACTCTATACTTAGCTGTCTTGTCATACAGACAGAAAAATGTTTTGCATGTGACCTTGTTAACAGCATGAGTTAAGAGCAACACTGTGAAGTAGAGGCAGAGCTACTGAAGCTTGGATAATATTGAGAATCTGTGTTTTTCTGGTTATCTGCTTAATTATTTTTTTTCCCCCCTGTTCTCCCATTTAGACTTAGTGACTTCAATTTTCATGCTGACTTCAGATCCCATGGAGAGATAAGGGTGAGAAAATCTAAGGCAGCTTGAAGATCCAGTCTTCCAAGGCCATTCTCCTCCATGTTAGAAAGCAGAGCAATGGTTCAATAGAGGATTTCTTTTTCACCATCTCTGTCAACTCCTTGATTTCTTTTAACAGTCACTTGTCTTTTCATACTGCAAAGTCTATCCAGGCATGTTCCTCAGCCACCATGCCTTTTAGCATCTTTCCAAATTATTATGACAGGCTTACTACCTCACTACAAATTAATTATCTTCTGTTGCAATGCACACCTCTGTCTTCAACATAACTGGATCCCACACCTGCAGTCTTATTTACCTCTTCTCTATTTCAGGTAGCCTGAAATCTTCCCCTCCTGCAGCCTCCACTTCTCTGCATAGTAGATACTTCGCTGATACTTCTTTCAACAGAAAATTGACATCCCTGTCCCTCTCGCTCCCTCTTTCTCCTTTTTTAGAGGCAGAGTTTTCTTTCATTCACTGAAGGATAGCACGTGGTAGATAAGACTGTTTCCTGTTGGAGTCTGCAGGCAATGTCCCGTACAAATACAGCTCTTTTGGTCACTGTATGAATGACTTGTGAAATATCTCATAAATATCTGTTCCCTAGCTCAAGTCAATAGAACTCGTGTTTTTCCCCAGATACCACTCCACACCTTATTTTAGTTAGGGTAGATGAAGCCACTGAGACAACTGTCACTGTGCAAAGGCAGGCATGCTGCCAACCAGCAACTATTTAAATTATGTGTCTCAGCCAGGAGGTATGTATTCTGTGCCCTGGAGGAGCTTCTCTTTCATCTTTGTCCAGAAGGATAGAGTAGATACCGAAACTTAATTTTCTGTGAAAACCTTGTTGGGTACTGGGTCACAAACGTTGCAATCACCAAAATTGTATGGCTTGTTCCCAAGTGACCTGGTAACGTGCTGCCAGCACAAACTTGTTTGGCTTTAATAACATTGCAGAAAAGATCTGTTCCAGTTCCCAGAAGCATCTTGTTATCAAGAGAAAGTCCTCATCCTCCTGTGAGTGAGCACAAGCAGGGCATGCAGTGGCAAAACTTTGTATCTGTCTCACCTTGCTCTTACAGTTAAGCTGCTGAAAAAGTAACACAGAACCATCGGAGCCACGCACAGAGGCAGAAGTGGAAGGAGCAAAGATCAAATAAAATGAAGCAGCATGATAGTAAAAAGAAAAGCATGGACAAATATGAATGCCAGACAGATGGCTTGGATGGGGAGCGCAGCTAGTCTTTGGGATATCAGAACAATTGGATGACCGTTTTAAAATCTTTTTAAAGAGGGAAACCAGTAATTTAACCAGATTGGGCAAGGATAGAGCAAAAATAAGCTGCACTGAAATGAAGAAAGAACAGCTTCTTAGGCATTATTGGTATAGTGCTACATTACGTTACAAATCATGGAATGGTTTGGGTTGGAAGCGACCTCAGAGATTGTCTAGTTCCAACCTCCCTGCCATGGGCTGGGAAACCTTCCGCTAGACCACGTTTCTCAAAGCCCCATCCAGTCTGGGTTTGAACACTTTCAAAGATGGGGCAGCCACAGCTTCTCTGGACAACCTGTTCCAGTGCCTCACCACCCTCACAGTTAAGAATTTCTTTCTTATATCTAATCCATCAGTCTGAAGCCACTTCCCCTTGTTCTGTATCTTCGTTCCCTTATAAAAAGATAGAATAAGAAAAGTGCATTCTTTAAGGCTTGATATGGGTGTTGGTGGAAGGTGGCCAGTGAGGAGGCAACAACTCACAAAATATGTAGCATTCAGTCCCCTAAGGGGACAGGAGTACTTATTCTTTGGAGGGGAGGGGGAGATGGAACAATTGAAACTATTTTCGCTGTTACTTCTCTCCCTTTGTTATCAAATGTAAAATCTGCAAACACAAATGTTACAGTGGAACAGGGAAGACCTGGGCAAATATTTAATTTTGCAGTGTCTGTTTACAAGATGTTTCTACAAATTAAGAAACATGGGGGAAATAATGAAAAAAAAATAAAACAAAAGGAGCCGCCTGCCAGCTCCCATTGCTCGGACTGGTGTATCTTCCTGCTTGCTTTGAGTGGAAAGCCACATCTGAATGCTTGACCAGCTGAGAGAGGCAATAAGTCAAGCTGGTGGAGCCACAGATTGTGATTTTCCTAAATCACCAGTCACAGACTCTGAAAATGCAACCTGCAAACTGTTACCAAAGGAGACGGCTTTCAAAAAGCTGTCTCTACTGCTTGAAAAGCAGAGGCGGGAGGAGGATGGGTGACCACTATGATGGGTTTTCTATATGAGTCTGTTATAAGATGCAGGGTGGAGGAAGGAACTGACTTTCTTCTATTTCCTTTTTAGCTATTGAAGGCATGAACTAATTTACAGGAAAGGTGCTAGGCTTTTTGGGGGGCGGGGGGAGGTGTGGAGAACAAAGGCTCTGTGTGTAACTTAACGCCTCCAGGGGGAAGTCAGCTAGCATTTAGAGCTCTTAGATTCCAGTGTGCAACAGATCAGAAATGAGGTTGGAGTGTCAGCCGTCAAAATACACACAGAAACCACTTTAAGGAAGTATGAATTATGCATGAGGCAGTCAGAAGCTGCTCAGGGCTAACTATGTTGACCTGTCACAGGTGATCTGAGCATCGGCTCAGTGGTGGTCTAGTTGTGCCTTCTTGCTGTGTGGCAATCGGGTTGTGTTTCCTGGGCTGCAGGACGGTGTGGAGATTGAAAGCAGAGCTGCACCTCTGGCTTGGGCTGCTCAGCACATCGGGAGTATAGTTGTACCGAGCTAAACAGGGCCACAAATGGGGCATCAAAAGGAATGCTCTTCTTTCCATGCAGTTGCAGACCCTCTTTGTACAGCAGAGTTAAGCAACTTCAGGCAGGAGAGACTTTGAGCTGCCGTGGCATCTTTCCAAGATCTAATAAGAACTTGAAATAGAGCCCAAGCCCTAAATGCACTTTATTTAGGCTGAGAGTGGCAGTTTTTCTTACTGCTGTAATTCAACAGGAAAAAGCTTATAATTTTGTTTTTGAGTTTCTAGCTTTGAAACTGGATGGACTTAGGGAGCTTTCATGTTAATTAACAGGTAAAATGAGGGCCAAACCCTTCTCATTCTGGGTTTACTTTGCCATCAGTGCTGACCTCCGGCACAGAGATTATTATGCCTGCTAGTGAGGTGAAAACAGAGTTTGTATCATAGTCTCCTCATCAGTTCACCTTTAAAACCAGCCCGCAGCATGTGGGTACAGATGGCTGATAACTTTGGAAACCACAGTGGTATGTTGGAAGTTCCTGCCCACAAGTTCATTAGTCAGGTTATTTAACGTATTTTTACATTGAGGGAGGCTAGGGGTGTTTTCCATGCTCCTCTAACGTAAGAGAGCTTAAAAGGGATGATATCTTCAGCAGCATAGCAGATGTTTCACAAACCAATATACACTTTGAGTACCATCACTTGACCTTCTTTATGCTTGAAGGTTGGTGACTGCCGGGAAGACTTAATGCTGTTGAAAACAATAGCCTGTTAGCAAGACCAGCTACCAATATGGTTGTTGTAACAGAACAGATTGTGCCCCATATTTTGTAACTGACTCAGCCCTTCCCAATTTCCCAGATTGAACCAGATTGAACTTGCTGTCTGACCCCATTTTGTTTGCTTGAGGCCCAGTAAAACGTAAAGTAAAACCAAGGTTGTAAGAATCACTCAGCTGCAGCTCTGATCCTTCCTCTAGAACTTTTAATTTACTGATTTATGGCTTTAATTTTTTGAAATACGTGTATTCCTTTTGCAAATTTTAGAACAAGGAAAAGTAAAGTGGCAGTTGATCAGGAAAGCTGACTTCTCAGGAAAACTAACACAAAAATCAGTTTTGATGTGCTGTTGAAGGAATTACATGGTACTCATCACCGGAAGTTTGTAAGCATGTCTAATTCAACCATGGAATATTTATTTACACTATGTATAGACTGCTGATCTGTAATTTATGATGTTTGTAGATATGCACATTATTCTGTGCTTTCAGAAAAAAATTATCACAGTTTAAGATACTTTGTATTTATCCTGATGATAATTAAAATTTTCAAGTGTAGCTTTAATAAAGCCTTCCCCCTTCTGTCCATTTGTCCAGTGTGGCCCACTCTGCCCCACTTTGTGCTAGCAAAGAATGAAAGAGAGGAGCTAAGCCTGCCAGGGCCTCTTTGAGTTTCATGAGGAGCTGAGGCATGATTAGAAACTCGAAAAAGGAGACCAGGCACTTTTATGTGTCAGTGAGAAAGGATGAGAGTTTTAGAAACAGTTTGTGTAGAATGTGAGCCAAAAAAAAAAAAAAGTTTTAAACTTTTCAAGATCTTGCTTCTGTTCCTAGGCATGATAGAAATAAAGAACTAATTGAGCAATAAAACGTGCTTATTGGAGTTGGCTAGTGTGGGATCACTTGTAAAGGATTACTAAAAACAAGATGAAAGTTTTTCCTCTGCAGAGAAGAGCAGGAGTGTAAAATACACAGTATAATATAGTCATGGGCATTTGAAATACAAATACATATAATGTCCTTACCTTGCTTTCAACATTCATAAATTCTTTCCACAGTTCTGGTGACGAAGGGAGGAATAAAACCTCAGCCCTGTGAATAAGCAGCAAGTTCACTGTCACTTGTGTGTGTCAGTGCTGCTTTAGGTATTTTAAATCTGTGGAGTCCTGCTTCTGAAGTGCAGGTAAGCTGCATCAGGGCATTCTGCTCAATGGTAGCTCAGGATTACTGCTAACATAAACACTGTTCCCCATCCTTTACTGTTCATGCAGTTGTAAAACCCGACCTTGAAGGTTACCCTACTGGGCAAACTAGATACCAGTGTCATATTATGCTGGTCACTGTTGGTGAAAAAAAAAAACCTACAGATATTGGATTCCAGAAAACTGAAAAGAAAATCTAATAAACAAACATAATCAGTGGATGTCTTTGGAACTGCTCTCAAATAATGACTAAAATTTGTAAGACTAACCACTTTGCTCAGCAGTAAGTAGTTGTACTACAGGATTTTGAGGAAAGATTGAAGGAAACCAAATTGCTCAGCTGCCACAAATATCCTGCTCTGTTCCTGTAACAGAACATAAAACAACTAATAAAAAAAAAGTTTTATTAGCTGTTGGAAGAATTATTTCTATCAGCATTTCTTAGTAAAATTGAGGTGATTTAATTCCCAAACTTTCTTTCAAAAAAGGTGTTTTTTCAAGCTGTTGGAAGTTGGCCACTAAATGTGTCTGTAACACATTAGGCACTGTTTCTCAGAACACCTTGTGGACTGCTAATTGGGGTTTGCATAATACCACAAAATTGCAGACATTCCTTTGAAATAAGTAGGAATGAAAAGTGCTTTTCTGGGGTAAAAGAAAAAGGAATTTTTTATTTTTAACAAAAAGGCCTAACAAAAATCCTTTGTTTGAATATGTTATAATTATTGTTTGCCTTTTTTTCCCTGAAGAAATTAGTTTGAGGAAAAGTTTCTAAACAGTTTTGAATTACACAAGTTCAAGGAGGGCCTTGTACATACAGTACTACTGTTCAGGCCAAGAGGTAAACAATTATGAAATGCCTTTGAAATGCAAGGTTGGTAAGGCTTTTCAAGGTTGTGTATTTTGTCATTGAATACAACAGTAAGTTGTTGGGAGCAGGAGTGAGTGATACTTACTTATGCACTGATGTGCAAATGAAAAAGTTACGAAATTTAATAGCCGTGAGTCTGAATTCTTAGTTATAACGCTGTTTTAAATCTGGTTCATCCTAGGGACTGAGTCAGGGTCTAGAAGAAATGAAAAAAATAATTAGATAAATACATTTGCTTGGTCAAAATTGCGACTTACTCTGCTCTTTGGCTGGTGAGTGCACGTACATTTCAGGCCCATCTGTGCTGCAGATCTGGAGCTGTACTGGGTTTGAGTCTGAAGGTGGTTTTAGGGTAGAACAGGATCGAACCAGGACTGGCACAGAAAAGTTTTAGGCTGCATTCTGCACTTCTGTTTTTTCTGAGCATTGGATCACTCTGAGCTGTGAATCCTTTTCATGGCTTTGAATTTTCAGAATGTCAGTCCAGGCAAGCTGCTTTTGTTTCAGGAGTGTCCAACAACTTAGTGTGACTGGACATGGATAGCAACTCTTTATGAAGAAAAAGCTGGAAAAAGCCAGTTTCAGAGCACTGTGGAAGAGTGACTGGATGCATGAGAGAGACAATCCTGTCCAAGTAACTATTTATTTCTACGTGAAATTCTGAAAGGGTAGATGTAACATCTTAAGCTCTGGATGATATACCCAGCCTGAAACCATGAACATTGTATTTCCAAATCTGTTTCACCTTGCTGCATGGTTTTATATTTAATGAAATAACAGCAAAACAGAAGCTTTAAGGCAAGCAGATGTGCTGGATGTTGGAAACTTACCCTATGTTTATCAACAAGAACAGTCTCTTATGGTCAGAAACTCAGTACAGCAAATAATAGAGTAGTTTGGGGAACAGAGAGATATTGTAGAAAGAAGAATTTTTTTGTTTGAAGTGCCAGGTTTGACAGGACTTTGTTTGTACCTAATAAATACCTAATGCTTGTATCTCAGACATGGTATTTCAGTCTTGCATAAGAAAGGGTTTAAATGAAAACTACACGTCCCTCATGTAAATTAATTACTCAAAAAAGGAAAGAAGATCACCTTTTGTTATATTTGAAGCACAGGAGGAGGCAACAAGGGCAGATTAGCAGGGCTTTGTGCAGCAGTGCCTGTGTATGAAATAAACAACTTTTGACAGGAAGATTACAAATACTGGAATCATGAAGAGAGAAAAGCCGTTGCTAAATGGTAAGCATGTATTTGCTTTATTTACCCTCCATTTTCCTTCTGCTTTAACAGAGGTATCTTCCAGGTGCTTGATCATCCCTTAGCTGCCAAATACTTTGTTGCCTGTGCAGTAAACACACATTTACACAACCTATTGGATGGGAGAAACCCCTTGGCCCCTCATGCAGCCCCATGGATTCCACTCTGCTGCTAATGCTGGGACATGGAGGTTGTGCACAGAAGTGGCTGGCAGGTTACAGAAAGACAGGGTGTCCGGTGCTGTATATTTTTAACTTTATACATCTTTCTTTAAAAGACAGGCGGATGAGCAAAGGAAATGCAGGAGAGCAAAGGTGGGAAAACAACCTGATTAGAGAAAAAATTCCTTCTTCAAATAAGAGCCTTTGTCACTGAGCCACTAACTTCAGAAAATAATGATGACTGGTCAGAGGTATCTTCTAAAGGTGGAATTCCCTTTAGATTGATAGCAAGAGCAGTTAGAGTGGAAAAAACCCCGCTAGAAGAGCACAGTGTGCACCCATCTCTCTTAGCAGCAGTGGTGAGAAAATCATCCTCCTCTCCATAGAGCTATAGAGCCCTTGTGAGTGTACTGTGAAAATCACAGAAAACAGTCACAAAATCACAGAATCAGCTAGGTTGGAAAAGACCTCTGAGGTCATCAAATCCAACCTATGACTGAACACCACCTTGTCAAATAGACCATGGTACTAAGTGCAGTGTCCAGTCTTTTCTAAAACACCTCCACCTTCCACCACCTTCCTGAGGAGTCCATTCCAACGCCCAGTGACTCTTTCTGTGTAGAACTTCTTCCAGATGTCTGGCCTAATCCTCCCCTGGTGCAGCTTAAGACTGTGTCGTCTTGTCCTACTGATGGTTGCCTGGGAGAAGAGACTAACCCCCACCTGGCTACAGCCTCCTTTCAGGTCTCCCCTGAGCCTCTTCCTCTCCAGGCTAAATAGCCCCAGTTCCTTCATCTGCTCCTCAGAGGACTTGTGCTCCAGTCCATTCACCAGCCTCATTGCCCTTCTTTGGACATGCTCCAGCATCCTTCCTCAAAATCCTTGCTGAACTGAGGGGCCCAGAACTGGACACAGTACTCCAGGTGTGGCCTCACGAGTGCTGAGTTCAGGGGAAAAATCACTTCCCTGGTCCTGC
>VZRE01016822.1:0-28503 GCA_013396775.1 Cephalopterus ornatus
CCTTCCCTTCCCTTCCTCATTTCTGAGCTTTTCTGTAGGCAGGGCAGAAGAAAGAAAGGTCTTGAAGAACATCACAGGCCAAACAAACCAGTGGTGCTATGCAATGAGTCCAACTTTTCCTTTCCATTGCAAGGCTTGATGCTGAATTACTGCAGCCCACGACGCTGGCCAAGCCACACTGTCTGAATGTCAATCCATGATCTGTCCTTCTCCCTGCCATCAGCCGAGGGATCCTCCAGCCATCTGGTTTGACTGTCGCAGTCTGTGGTGACTGCCTGTCCTACAGGCGTTACTGAGATGACGACTTATTTATTCATATATATGATTTTGCTTTAAACCATCTAGTACAGGCACTGATGGAAGAGGAGAAGTGACTGCAGTGTAGGCATTTTCTAGATTAGATTTACTTTAACAGACACAATTTGCTGCCATATGTCTGTCAGCCCCCCACCTGAAGGCTCGTTGGACAGACACTCTCTACAGCCTACTGCTTTCAAAAAACGAGCCTTTGGAATTTTTATAAGCATTTTATCCCTTCAGAGAGCACCACAACATAATAGAAATAATAAATAAAAATACACTTATACAATGTAATTACAAAACATAAACATTATTTTAACCCACTTATTTAGTCATTCTGCCATTACTACTACAGAAAAATAAGATTATAATTCCACCAAGTGAGTCACTGAAAGCTCACTTCCATATCACTTTGGCACATGATGTCCGAAGAAAGCTTAGCATTCCACAAATTCTTAAACGTATGTGCCAGCTATCACTTAAATAGCATCTGGGATTTATTTTGAATAGAGGCAGCTGGAGACTTACATTGGCAAGAACAGCTGCAGAAAAATTTTAGACCTTGACCTTCAACACTGACGAGGAGACAAAGCTGTTTTCTGCAGTATTTACTCTGAATGCTGTTTGTCTTTGTACTTAGCTGCTACCTCCAGCTATTCCTTCTGTTTTCTCATGTCAACCCTAGCACATTTTCTCCATTAATCTCTTCATATTCTTTTCTTCTCTATCCCCTCTCTTTCTATCTTTGTGTGGTTTTTTTGGTTTTTTTTTTTTTGGTTTGGGTTTTTTTGCAGCTAAAACACTGGTTTTTTCTTCTTCTCATTTGAATTTTTAAAAAAAGAATTCACACTGGCAGTTGCACGGTAACACCCTGCATGTGTATTACAGTTCTTACTATCCTTAGAGTATAAACTTCTGGGAACTTGAACTATCTTCCTATATTTCTCTGTATTATATAGGGCTGGCATCAGGGCTTACAGTATCAGGGGTAATAAAAGCATATGCTGCAGCTTTTCAGACACCAATAAGATAAAACCAATTTTCACAAATTCTCGTTCATTTAACTAGGTATTACCTGTGCCTATGCACAACTAAAAAGTAGAATAAGAGAGACTAAATGGCAGCTTTCAGTAAGGTCTTTGGATATTTGTCTATAGCAAAAGAACATTTTATCCTGTATATTGATATATGAAATCATTATGTACTTTAAAATAATTTGCCATTCCATTAACATTCTTTCTTTATTCACCTTAACTCATCTGGCTTGCTGACCTTCTAGCGGCTAATGAACCTGTCTTGAGTGTAAATATGGAGACATAAGTAGTTCTCATTGCTTTACCATAGTTTCTTATAAGCCTCTAAATATACAGTATTCTAAAGGTTTTTTTCTGTGTGTCAAATTCTGGTTCTCATGAAGACAAGAAGAGGACACTGATTTTTCACAGTGATCACTATGTCACAGGTAGTTTTCAGACACTTCAGAAGTGGTTTCTAGACCTCTGTTCTGTTACCTCACATCTCTGCCGGGGGTTGGCATTAGCCCAAGCAGCACTTTGGAGCTTCGTCTAATGCAGGTGCTTGTTTGCACTCCATAATCTCCATGTCCATCAACTTAGGTCTCACTGCGGGGTGGGGGCATGGATCAGCTGTAGCAGAAAGAGGGGGAAGGCTTAAACCGAGAGCAGGAGCCCTTCTCAGCCAGCTTTTATTAAACAGCCTCCCCAAGCCTTAGTCACTAATAGCAGTTTAGAAATGTGTTATGTCATTACTATTACAGCTGTCTTTCCTGCATACTTGTGGTGAGACCACTCAGTATTGCCAGCACCAGGCTGAAGGACCCACAGCTTGTCTGTATGACCATCAATTGAGAAATGGGTGCCTCTCGGTCCCGCTCCCACAGGGACTGTACCTGTGGACATTTTTCAAAGATATTCCACAGTCAAGATGTGCTAGAGGTGGCAGTGGTTTAGGCTGGCCCCAAGGACAGGCAGGGATACCTGGAAGCAGAGCCCAGTGGTTAGAGGAGGTGCACCCAGGCTGGCTGTGCACACCGGCACCCAGCCTTCCAAGGCACAGGCTACGTTTGCAGTCACGCCAGCCTGGCACCCCAGCTGTGACTGGTAGGCTCACCTGCACTGATGTGCCAGGGACAGCTGCCAAATCTGACCTCCAAAGTGTCATTAGGAGACTGCAGAGTGACAGACAAATGAGACAAAGCCTTTGTTCTGCATAAATTAGACAATCGCCCAAGAACGCAGTTTTGAGACACAATGGCAAACAATGCATCCACTGAAAGAAAGGAATAGCATTGGGGCATTTTTACTGAAGCACAAAATATTTTACTGTACATTTTTACTGTTTGAATAATTTAGGAATGCAAACTCCTTAGAACTTGCCTTATTCCAATACTTTGTCAAGGTTATCTTCATTACACAGTGGTTTATCACATATACAAAAGCTGTAGCTTTGATTGAAGAAGAATATTATAGCAGCCAGAAGCCCCCTGAGTTATATGTGCCCATAAAAATAATTTTCAGTGGTTTTTACTGCATTTTTCTTGCAGTTAAACTCTCTGTCAGTTTTTGACATGTCAAAAGTCAGATACTGTTTTAAGATGCACTAAGAATAGAAGGGAAAAAATCAGCATTGTCCTATGCTCCAGATATTTAAAATATTTACTGTTTAAAAAGTTTGTAAATTTGAAGAAATGGTGATCTGGAAAACTAGTCTTAGCACCAAGCAATTGATAAGGATACACTGAATACCAGTATGCGAACATATAGGCCAGCTGCACAGAGTTTAAAGGCCTGGCACGCTACATAATTTTAAAAACTCTTTCTCAGTTGACCCTTCAGGGTGTGAGGAAATGTCCTTCAGTATAGTTCCCTGGAAACTGCTAGGAGATTGTGCCTTCTTTAATGCTTGAGAGGCTATTGACTAATATGTGACTCATAAATCCATTTCTGGCACTGACTCGTAGAGAGGGATATGTGGACTGATCGTGGCCTCGCATATATTTTCCAGATGCAGAACTATCAGCTCATCCTCATCTCCATCCATCTCAACAAACACCATCATGAGCAGAACAGGCAGTTGCCCTCTGAGGCTTCTCCTTCTGGGAAGACAGGGCTGGCACAGAGTGCAGACTGGAAGAGAAAATAACACCACCTGTACACAAAAGGGGGCAAGAGAAAGTGGTCTAGGGAAGGAGGAGAAAAATAAGGAGAAACGGAAGAGCCGTGAGATGTATGTTCAAGGTGTGTACACAGGGCAGGTGCACGAGTGAGAGGCTTACAAAATGCTGAGATTTTTGTTGCCAGTAGTTCTTAGTCACAAGATACTTGAAAAAATCCATCATTGCCTTGATTCAATTTTCTTGATTCACAGCATCAAGGAGAAGCTCAAGTTTTTCCTGAGTTCTAACAACCCCATTTTATAAACAGGGAAGCCTGTGCAGTGACAGTACAACCTGCACACATTTCAAGTCTCATGTTCAATTTTTCTCAAAAGAAAAAAGGCTTCTTAGGCTTTTACAAATAACGGCAGACAAAACCATGCATGTGTGCATGTGTATGTGCCCACACAGACACAAAGAATTTTACAAATTTTTTGCGCAAGAAACAGAAATATTACAGGCAAGAAAAGCTGGCTTGTGGAAACTGGGATTACTCACTGAGGAAAAGAAAAAAAATAGAAGAAAAGAGCCTGACTTACATGCCTATAGAGCAATTACAGGAAAATGCTTGTACTTTAGCTACTACCCTCCCCAAGCCTTACTCCCTAACAGCAATTTAGGAATTTATGATTTCATTATTATTACGGTTGTTCATCCTACATACTTCAGTAACCTACAGCGCATTATTATGGGTCGCCATAAATAAACTTCTGTCTTTTATATGCAACATCCCCCAACACCATGCATTGCAAACTCTGTTCCAAATTGTGCAAATTCATAGGTGTTTAAACTTCTGCAATGCATAGGAGTTTAGCAGATTTACAGTGCAGTAAAAAAATAAAAGTCAAGAGCAAACCACCAATCTGTTCAAAACTAGACAGCCAAGAAAACATGTATATTTCCCAGGATATTACATATGCACAGCATTTTTGCTTAGCCACTGCTTTCCTAGCTTCACATCTATCTTTCCTCTTCATGCTACCCAAAATCATATTTGAAAATGTTAATACAAGCAATGCTGAAAATAAAACATCTTGCAAGTAGTTATGGTTTGGAAATCTCCATACTTTTCTTTCCAGACATCAACAGAGTTGCAGTCACAGTTTGACAGATGGAGGAATGAAGACTAGTGAAGAACAGAAAACACCAAATTTTCACACAGTAAGGAATGATTAGGCCACTGTCCCCAGTGTGAGACCCACCAAAGAAACTCTCTGTTCGACAAACTAAGGCAGTTCCTTTTACAAGGATATAGGAACAATGGAGGGATGCAGGGAAAAGAGAATTGTGGGATGGAGCAGATGAGACATTTAGGACCATGCAGTATCTATTGGATGCTTAGGGAGGCAAGATGCTAAAGGGAGAGATCAGGGAAGAACAAGCATAAGAAAATATATGAGGAGGGAAGATAAAAGGGTGCGGTTACATGTAGGCAGGAAGCTGATCAGTTTATTCAGTGAAGCATTATTCTTTATGGCTACAGTCTGTTCTATTTTCCTATTAAATCCTACTTCTAACTCAGTGTTGGGTGAGCATGAACGCCACTCGGAGCAGATGCAGGTACAGACTGTCAGGGACCTTGATGTGGGGCAGGACAATGGTGGGACACGAGCTCAGGGAGAGCATGTTTGGGGTGGGAGCACAGGCCAGGGCCAGCTGCTGCAACCACCCACAGTCTGTGCATGTGTGCGAACAGCTAGCAAACTCCAGGTCAGAGCTGCAGGCAAGTAGGAAAGAGAAGAGCTATGAAGCTGTTTTTATCTTCCCTGAGGATAGAGATCAAGTTTAGGAGTGCCTGGAGCTGAGATTTGGGACAAAGTGACTAACCTCAACTTTGCCATAGGAAGGGGGTATCTCCTCAGTCCCACAGTCCACCAGGTCCTCCTACCTCAGACTCTACAGCAGTTAAGCTGTTCAGTGATCTTCATTGCTCATCATGGACCAGTTAGGGACACAGGGTTGTATCGTATGTAACTGCTCACCCATGCTGGCTGCAGTGGCTGGATATCATCACTTTGGTCCTACTTTCCTGTTGTAGAGCAACAACAGGCTTAGGAAGACTGTTCAGAATACCATGCCAGCAGGGCTGTTTATCTTGTCCCCCAGTCCTGTGACAATTCTTTCAGCCCCACAGCACAGGTCTCACAAGAGAGAGATTGAAGCACAGGACAGTCAAGACATCACATGACTGTGATGGAATTAGCTGAAAGTCATTACTGCAATGCTGAGAAAGAACAGACTCACCAGCATGAGAAAGCAATCAAAACAGGAAGTCAAGTCTAATACTTTCTGTCTTCTGCTAAATGACTTCAAGTTCTAATAAACGTCTATATCTTTTCCTCTATGAAAAAGAACATTTTTCATGTAGCAATATAATCTTAGCTCCAGAAGTACAGTTTATCCAGAGGACATTTATTTTTCTTAATTCAATGTGAAGTCCAAAGACTCCTGAGACATAAAATCAAGGTATACATTTTTATAAAATTTACAGAGCAGAAGACAAAATACACACACATATGCATCATATATATATTTCTACATATATATATGATATTAAATTGTCTTAGTACATTAACCTTAAGATTTTAGCTCCAATCAATTCACCACTTCCATTGCCGTTAAAGTAGCCCAGAACAAAAAAAGAAATTTGCTGAGCATCCAGAAGGCCAACTATTTTTGACAGTGATAGTCCAAACGGAAGGAAGCAAGTTTCAGAGAGGATCTTACATCCTTGAAAATAGTATTTTCAAATTTGATTAAGTAGCCATTAGGGTGAGTGCCTCTGTCAGTTTGAATCGTTCTGGTGAACTGCAGAAATACTGCTGAACTTGGAGGAATCCAGGATTTAAAGCAATTAATAATGCTCTGGAGAACCACTGGACATCTGGATAGGACTATACAACAACCTTATTTCCATTAAATATTAATGGGTCTGGTCAGTTATATCTAACAAAGAAAAATCTGCCTATTGCCTTGCATTACATGCTACTCCTACAGCACAGTGTAACAGAAGAGTTAGCATCCTAGCAACTTCTCTGCCTTCATTTAAATTCATATAAAATGGAGGCCAAGCTGAGAAAAGGATTTCTCTAACAGCAAGACTCTGACAGACTCATAAATGTGACTCACAGGTAGCAGTGCTTCTGGGCCTGTCTGCAAGCACAAATGGCTTGTTTGCATGCTCTATCCATCTCAGTGGAGGGACATCCAAGGCTGAGCACAAGTGCAAGACAGAAGGTGAGATTGGAAACTGCTATTCAGAAACAGTGGAGGAAAGGCAGATTGTACAGTGCCAGGAGGGAACAGAAAGGATTGACTAGATACTCCTAGAATAACTACTTATACGGCAAAGTGTTCTCATGCTTGGTCCCTCACACAACCTCTCCCTCCCCATAAAGCACTATTTTTAAGCTGAAGAACTGTTCCTCTGCCCATTGCTCCCGCTCTGTGTGAGGACAAGAGGGAAACTGAAGGCTTTGTGCAGAAAAAGTGGCCATCCCCAGCAGTCACCATGTGCACAGAACACTTGGAGTTTTTTCTGACCAAGGTGACAAAAGAAACAGTAAGATGTGAAATCCTATCTCAGAATTCAGTCATGGACATTGGTTTTACTCGTTGTTGCTGAGTACCTTGCAGAACTATTCATAGCTCAGGACTTCTTTGCACTAAACCATTGTATGGTCGTGGAACAAAAAGACAGCGTCTTTCCCCAGAGCTTACAAGAGATAACAGATGGATTAAGGCAGAGGAAGTCTACGAGTCTTACTAGCAAAAAGCTGGATAATATTAGTCAAAAGAGGAAATTGTGGTCAGCAGTCTTACATACTTCTGATGACTCTGGACTGGAAATCTCTTCACTCTCCACGTTGTAACCATCAAACTCCAAGCTGGCCTATCAACAGTTTGAATACACCAGTGATCATCAGGGACTGACATAAATATTAAAGTTCTTCATTATAATAATTTTCCTCTATTATTAGGAAAGATCAGTAGAGCAAAATTGGAGCAGTATTAAATGAATATATTCATACAACTTATTAGTCAATGTAATAAGTTTACAACCTAATCTATTCCAAAAATAATCTCACCAAAATAAACATAATTAAAAACACCCAAGATGACATATGTCAGGACAAAGCAGATGTTAGTAGATAACTAGTGCTGATTGTGAATCATATAGCAAGAACGGAAATGAAACTTTTTGTTAACTTTAAGAGGTGTCATGCCTACTTCTGATTCTAATCTAGATTACATTATACTTGCCTTTTAATTAACTCAGACAACAAACAGACACGCTAACAGGCAGCAGTTCACAGAAGCAATGCAATTTATTTTTTTTGTTTGTTTGTTTTCCATACTCTGCTGAACATCTGTGAAAGAAAGAAAAAGACAGGGGAAAAAAAAGTCAGTTCCATATGCCACGTGGTTACAGAAGCACTTCTTACTGTGCCTTCCAGGAAGACCTGTATTTCTTTTCTACCCAAAGCCTGATCTTGCTGATTACATTCTGAAAGGATCCAGAACCCAGAACCCAGCACTAGGCTGAGAGACAAGTATCCAGTAAGAAACTGCTTTTTCTCTCTCTCTGCTAAAGGGAAATCCACATTTCATTTGTTAAGGAAACAGTCTCCTTGAAATTAAATTAGATGTCAATTTTTTCAATTCATACAAAGCAAGAAAGCAGACTTCCTTGTAGTGTTTTCCTTTCTACAGCCCGTTGGCAGCTCACAACTTGCATGTCCCTTGGAAGCTGCTCGGTGATCCAGCCAGCACAAATTTAGAGCTTCTGAAAGGTAACATGAGAGTGGAAGGAGTCACATGGACAATGCCTAAGGGCCTCTCAACATTCTGGGAGTGCCCAAACTGAAGACTGGGGAGGTGTTGCAGGTGTCAGAGCTGCAGCCTGCTCTGCATGGTGCCCTGTATAAAACGGGGTTACCAGGTAAGACCACAGGTAAGACCAAAGGTCAAACTGGCATAGCCCCTGCAGCATCCTGAACTTTGGATAGTTACTGCAGATATCAGGGTGCAGCTGCGGTACAGGGCTGCACTGCTTTTGGAAGAAAGCTCTGATCTAAAGTGCCTGCTACTTGTGGAGAAAACAGGGAGGATTGTAACATCTCCTTTGCTTTCACCAAGGACTCTGAACTTGTACGCTATCATCCTCTGCAAGAAACACAGAGCAGATGAATTGGTACCAATAACTCAGCATCAGTCTGACTGACAGCTTCTCCAAACTCTCAGATCAAAAAGACCACTGAAGCTCACTTTGCACCCAGAGGCTCATTTTTCAGTCATTCCCCATGACTCTAAAAAGCTGTACAATGCACTCATAATGAAATCATATATTTTATGTTGATATGGCTGAAACACAATTAGAACGCTACTGAGAATGTTCTATATGGAACCTCCAGTATTTGTTTTTCTGCAGAGACCAGAATGTCAGAAGCTATCAGCTATACTAAGTATCAGGAAGGGAGTGAATACTAAGCTCGTAATAATTTTTGATACAGAAGCACAGTGCTTGATAATACTGCTGGTATTTAGCAATGTTGTAAGAATTCATTTTAATATGGGGATTTAATAATTGTATATGCAAATCAATAAAGCAGTAGTTTGTAAAATGGCAATTCACCGTGTATACTACTTATTTCAAGCACTGTGTCTGCCTTTAGTGTGTTAAATAAAAATAATTTTAACAACCTATCTGAATATCTAAGCCAGCTGGGAGTGACCTGTCATGTTGACTGCACAGATTCTGGACCCAGCATTTTGTTTTGCATCATCCCTGCTTCCAAAGTTTCTGCAGTAGAAGTCCTAACATATATAAAAGAGTGGGTATAAATATTTAATAATTCTTATAGATCACTGAGGCTTTATTAACAAAAACCCAATCCTATTTTTTTCTTTCTACATTTAGCATTTCCTGTTCAACCCTAGTAAAATTTCGGCAGTGTTACTTAGTTACTGTAGTGTCCATATCAAGTACTTATTACACAACTAAAAATTCTAGTTTTGACAACCTTAATTTTATTAGCTCTGCCTTGCCAACAAAACACTGCTAGCCTAGAGAAGTTTTGATTCCCATCTTCTACTCTAACCTCATGAAAAAAGAAACAGTTTGCAAATTGTGAAAGCACATTGTCGTGCTCTACTCTCCTTCCCAATTTACCGTAAAGATACACTGATTGTTACGATTCATATAGTGAAATGGAATGTATTTAAGTTTACACGAAAACTACAGCAGTTCCTGACTTCCAGCAGAACAGAAATAATAGAGAATTAGAGTTTCTTTTTCTGTAGTTCTTTCCTTGATCAAGCCTAACCACATTTTTTTTGTGAGCTACAAATCTCTCAGACAGATGACTCTTAATGGCCTCCCTTGAGACATGATTTTTAATCCTCAGAGGGAGAGATCAGAAAATCCACAAATAATAAAAAAAAACAACCAAAACCAGAAACAAATCCAAAGTTGATTTATAGATTACACTTCTCTTCATAACCCTGATAGAGGAGGAAACACATTTTTTGGATTGTAAGGAATTTAAATGGTCATAGGTTTATGATGGATTCTAAACTATACATGATTGGGTGAGATGAAAGTGCATTTAGCAAACTGGTGTATTCTTATTCTCATCCAGGCTGGCAGTTCAAAGGAGGTTGCTTTAGTTATTCTAATTCAAGGCTATAATGTCTACAAAAAGCTGCAGTGTAAGCACAGACAATAAATTTTAAAAAATTGAAAGAATGCTTAAATCATAATTCCTTCTTAGAAGGTCAAGTTATTAGCTTCAGATTCAAGTTATATGTGTTAAAATAATTTAACTTGATGTATTAAAAATAAACAAATAAGGAAGTGAAAACATCATGTAAATAGCTAAAAAGATAATTCAAGGCCAATCATAACTCACATTCTCTTTTTTTTTTAATACGAAGAATGTTTAAAATCTTTGAAAAACTGTTCATCAAAAGAGTTCAATAATCTATAAACTAAAGAAAATATTTGTTTGGGCACTTTGTAATCTATTGTTAAAAGGTGAACGGAATATGCTATTCAAAAACAACAGGAAAGTTGTTTTTACAAAAGGCTCAAATGAAGCATTTTAGCATTTCTAAAATAAGCTATTTGTATGGATTTGAACTGCCCAACCAACTATCCTACCAATTCTTCCCCCTCATTACTCACATGACTTTTCTTGGCTTTCAATATCATATGAAAAAGTTAAAGAGAGAACAATATGGTAGGAACTGATGTAGAGGAAGGGTGAACCATGGCATGGTCTGTACCAAACAGCAGGCACACATCTAATCCAGAGCCAGCTCATCTGCTCTCCTGGAGCTCAGGTATCAAAAGCTTCTGCCCATTTCAAAAGGAAAAGATTAAAGCACATGTCCCTGCCTTCTGGATTGGCAAAGAGACCCACGAGCTCTGCAAATTCATGCAGAGAATGTTATACCCACCAGCTCTTTACCTGTGCAGCAATAATCGCTCTACTTACCCGAGTTTTGTCAGTTCTAGCCAACAACAATATCCAGCCACAATTTTTAGGTGAAAGAGTACCAATGAACATATTCATAAAGCAAATTAGAGCTCATCTGACTCTTCTAGGTTGAGAACAATTTGCATTCAGTTTCAGCTTTGGAAAGTAAAAATAATGATGTAGATAATTTCTTCCTATTCAATAACATCAGTGGATATTTTTATACTGTTGGACATTTCTGCAGCATTTAGAAACACTATTTCAGGGTGACCTAGTGTTATCTGACACAGAGAAAAAGAATCCATGCATAATGTATCAGAATGTTTTTTCAGGAGCATACAAAAGAAGCAGTCACAGTCAGATGTACCTTCAGTGTTACGGTTTTATTTCATGGGTTATAAAAGTACTTCCTCAGGAGAGGGGAAGAACTGATGACACTATGTGAGTCTAGCCAGAAAAAAAGGATTAAAGTAAACATCTACTGGGTATTATATAGCTCTGCCAATGCACCGCTGTGTAAAATCATCCCACTGTTACCAAGACTGTTTTCTTTATATGGTGAGTTCATAAATGAAAACCAGGTTACTGAGGTTGGACACAAGGAAGAAGTCTCATAGCTCAAGGGAAACTTTAAAGAAGCCATAGTCCTTCTTGTTTGAAAATACGTGCCACATGAAGTCAGTTTTTTTCTATAGTTAGAAAAACTGTAAAAGGTTCCCACTAATACCAAACGCTGGTGTGGTTTCAGAGCACCTTGATGTCCTGAAAAACACAGCTGGCTTTATTCATGCATTTTAGTATCACTTTTCAGTGATAAACTTGACCATGAGTGCATTAGAAAATTGCATGAACATGAACATACGAAACCTGTCCTAATTATCTTTTCATTAACTAACACTTGCCAGTCTTCAAATATACAGGAGTCTGGGATACACCGGAAGGTCCAAGTTGAATAATCTCTTTAATAACCTTATACTGGCACAGCTGTACTTTTTATTATTAACTAATATGCTAGAGTTTATCTTAAGGTAGAGAGCAGAGTCTGAGACTGCCAAATCAATTCCTGCAGGAATTGTAAAATCAAAGATGTAGTGAGGAAAGTTTGTGATATTGCTCAACATATATAGCTAGAACATCTAATACCCTGAAAAGAACCTACTTACAAAAACAAGTTGTTCTTTGCATATTCTGAGGGGACATGAGAAATAGGATGACGAAAATATGAGCACTGTATAGGAAATCTGTAAACACATTACTTAATGCACCACTGGCAAGCACAGTGTTAGTGGAAGTACTGTGGAGATGGGCAGAATAAGAATTTATGTACAGTGTTGTCTACAGTAAAGTAAAAACTTTATTTAAATACAGATTTATTGCTAGTACAACTAGGATTTTCATACAGGGTTATTGCTAATAATGTTACATAGAAAGAGATTTTTTGTTCCCTTTCCTGTTATAATGTTGTCAACCATAAAAGGAAGGTAATTATTCAGTATTCCTCCAATATAACTCTAAGTTGTTTTCCATAAAATTAGACTGATTTTACATATATATATAATTTTATTAATTACACATGCGTATATGAATGTATATATATATATACATGCACATATTTGTAACATCAGATTGCCTAATAGATTTGAAATTACATAAATTGATTTCTGATACATATGCAGATATACATGCAGGCATGTTTGGTATTAAAATCTTTAGTGTGGTACCTTAAAAATGTGCTAAAATGAAGTCTGATTAAAATTCTAAACGAAAATTATAAGACAGCTTCTCCTTAGTCAAAATAACAGATGAATCTTGTGTATATCAAGGGGATTTTATATCAAATGTTACGGGTTACAGTCTTCTCCACAAAATTCTGGGCATGAAATTGGGAAGATATTTCTATTTTTTCTACAAAATGCCACTCAGTAATTTTTTTTTTTTTAATCTGTAGTAGTGTAGTAGGAAGCAGTGCATTATATGAAAGGCATCACTCTTAGATTAAAAAACTATCACTAACTAGTTAGAGAAATTTTGCAATTCTGACAGATAACTGATAATATTGACTCAGGTTACAATTGCCGTTATAGTGACAATATATTTCAAATTAAGTGGGCTGGTCCCTTCAAATAAGCATCCTGTGACAGTTTAGGTGATTCTCTCGACTCTGCTCCTTAGTCCATGTTGTGTCCCCAGAGGCCCTTCTTTAGACTTATTTCAGGGCCACACACTGGTTTTCTTCAAGCTTTTTTCAGCCTCAGGCGTCTCATACTGCTTTGCCCACAGCAATATTATATAAAGACCCTCTGCCAAGATCATCCAATTTCCTGAGTAATCTTGCATTAGCATATGTTTTGAAAGAAAACATTTGCTTTAATTGCTCTTACTTTGCTCCCTGGCTTCAGATACATCTGGAGATGGGGAGTAGAAGCAGCTTTTAGTGTTCCTCTCTGGGCAGGTCTAGGATAGGTTTGCAATCTGGGAAGAAATATGGTCTCAGAGGTAATCTTTGGGTTTCCCCAGAAGCTTCCACAGGATGATTTACAGTGTTTAATCCTCCTGATGTCATTATACTCTGCAGATATATTTTTAACTTTCTCCTAAATAATTATTTCAGAATGCAAGAGCACGGCAGGGAACATACGTGTAGCGAAAAATAGTCTGCACAGAAAACATAAGAAATCTGGGTTCATCAGTGAAGTCGTGCACTGCTCAGCTAAGGCATCATAGCTTGGCCCAACTGCATTTTCCCTGAAAGCCGCTAAAGTACTTTCCTCCTTTTAAAATGGTATTAATAAAGTTTGGTTTGCACACAGTGACAGAAATGCAGCAAGTGTTTACCTTTCGCTGCGTTGCTGTACAGCACCGCGCTGTGCTCCCAGGGGCGAGCAAAGAGCAACCAGCAGGACCACCCACCCTGCGTAACCCAGCCTGTGCACCACCAAAAAGGCACCTTTGCTGTGATCCTGCTCAGTGCTGGCATCTGCAGGGCCTCTTTTGGATCAGGAGAGGACTGGCAAAGTGATTCATCCCCACTTACTGCAGGATGGCATTCAGTGGGCAGGGGTACCTGAGCCCACTGCCACCGCTCCTGAACCACTGAATCCTGAATCACTTCTTCCTAAACCAGAAATTGTGTCCTGAAAGTGTGATAACAAGGTTTCAGTCCATGGGAGGATACCAGAGTGATTCAGAAGTAAACCTCTCACTTAAGGGTAAATCCACCGGAGCCTCACTGCTGTTTTGTCTCTGCAAGTCCAGTCTTACTGGGTTGCAGGTTGGTGACACAGATAGAGAAGTGTGGCAATACCAGGGCAAGATAGACTTTGGTCCCCCAAGAACGGATTTAAATTAGTGTTTTTTTTAAAAAAAACATCTCACAACGAACAAACAGAAAATGAAGTGATACACTCCCTCAAATTGTTCAACACCAGACTGGATGGGGCCTTGGGCAATCTAATCTGGTGGGTGGCATCCCTGTTCACGGCAGAGGGGATGGAACTGGAGGAGTTTTCAAGGACCCTTCCAATCGAAGTTATTCTACTATTCTGTTTTATTTTGGTTCAGATGGCAGCAAATGAGACCCTTAAAGGTTCTATAAAATACCAGATTCTTACTTTCCCGTGGGATCCTGACTGTGTTTAATCTACTACACCCTCTAAAAACTTTGGCCTATGTCTAACAATATTATTTCCTACCTGTGTCTATCTGCAGACAAGCTCCATATAAACCTCATTTTATACCTCCTGGGTAGCTCAGAAACATTGATCTTCAAAGCATGGTTATGGAATGGTCTGGTAACAACAGCAATGTACTAAATTGTGCCACTCTGGGAGTGTTCAAGGTGTTCCCTAGAAGTTTCTCTTCAAGTAATACAAATACCAGCCTCACTCACCTTATGAGGTCAGAAGGAGTCACAACACAAAATGGCTCAGCTGATGATACAGTGAATAGCTGTCAGTTACCTGTCTGGCATGATTATTCCAGCTCTCTAGGCTCCTGGGAGAGAGTAAATGTCAAAGACATCTTTAACCCAGAATCTGAGCTTTATCAAGAGCTAGTGCTCAATATATTCATGCCAGGCTAAAAAGGAAGGGTGACACAGGTAATCTGACTTCATCTACTATGCCTAAGCACCATCTGGCAATATAATGAAGAAGGGCACATTGAAACCAGATCACAATAACATGAAAAAAAAATTGCTGAAGTTTAAAGCAGGCATTCAAAGGCCAATCCCTTCCCTGTTGACTTCAGGCCAGAATGAGATTATCAGCTGTCTTAATTTATCTCACTTCCACTTCTTGTAAGCAGGGAAATAGAAACCTAAGTAAAGTGAGCAGTAAATACCTTCTGTGGTGTGCAGAGACCTGTCTCCTCCTCTCTGCCCTCTCAAATATCTTTTAAAACAGAATGAAGCTGGCTGCAATGTTTCTGTACATCTCCAGAATAAGATACTACATGCTGGTAAGGTCATCCTGCTGCAGACAGCAGGCACTGACAGGCAGCTGCAGGTTAGGGAGAGAAAGTGGAGAAGCTGGAATTGATGTGAGAAGGGCCAGTAACCCCTGGGGACTCTCAACCTGAACACCCCTCTAGTGCCCCTTACTTCAGGAGTCACTCTCCTGAGAGGCAAGAAGAGAGGGAGAAAATTACCTGTTTTCCTTGAAGGCAGGTCCTCCAGTGGTCTGGGAAAGGTTTAGCTCCACGTTTACTTTCTGCCATGTCCTGTGCAATCTGTGGTATTTGGTTGAAGGTTGGACTTGATGATCCTGGAGGTCTTTTCCAACCTCATAAAGGTCCTACAAGTCCGTGATCTATTAAGTCTTGCTGAACTAGTAGGGGTTTCCCATGTAGGAAATTAGTTCTAAGCTGTTCAAGCTGCTGTGAGTTTGAATAAAATGGTCAGGGTTAAGTATCACTGGAAGGAGAAGAACCGTTTGGAAAGTCCACAACACTGAGAAAGCTTTTTTCTTTTTTTTGAAAGTTGTACTTTAAGCCTATCATATTTAAATCTGTGACCTGATTTATTGTGTTTGAAACGTATTTTGTACAATACATTCCCAGAGGCTCTTTGAGAGGTGCAGGAAGGCAGCAATGTGCAATGGAAGCTGAAAATAATGAGGAAGGTTTAGAGGATACTTTTCCTCCTCATAGAGTAAGTAGAAAATGTTCACTGATTTTCTTTTTTTTTTTTTTTTTTGCCATAGACTCCTGGGAAGAGTTTTTGTTCCATAATTATTAGGATTTTTACAAAGCTTTATGTCCCACAAGAGGGAAATCTTCATTCTCAAGACTAAGGAAAGCTGACAAAACTTATACTTCCCCTAATATGTTTCAGGATTAAAATAACAGGTCTAAGTGTGGAGACTGACTAGGACAAAATTTTCAGAAACGAGCAATAGAACTGATTTGGAACAATTACCTCTTCTATGTGCTTTTTTCCAAAGGGATTTCTAAATGCTGAATTCTTCTCCAGAACTACTTTGGTTTGGTTTTTTTAAAATGCATATATAATAATGCATAATTATATTATACGATCATACAATAGTCTATACATTATGCTATATACATGTGTTATTATAATATGTAACAATTATTATAAAATAAATACTAATGTTAATAATAGTAATAATATTAAATAATAGAATAGGTACTCTATAGATGCTATAGAATTCTGTAAAAATGCTTTTTTCATATATGTGAATAAACTCTTGTTTTATTTATGTCTTCACCAGATTTTACTTTAAATCAAGTACTTGTGGATTTTGAGTACTCTCTCACTCACAGAGTATGATGACTTTTGTCCTGAATACCTCTTGGTTCTCAGCTCTCAGAAATCATATTGAAGACTGAGGTCATATGTTCCCCTCTTAAGTGTTTTTCTGCTTACCTTTCTTCTTTAAAACCCTTTCAAGAGGCTGCCAAATGACTGCAATCACCACCTTCAGGCAGATGGACAATAGTGTGAGACAGTATCTAGCCTGCATATTAAGTGAAGAAGAAAAGTGACCTGCTGTAATCATTGCCTCCTCATTCTTGAACCACTTGACACGGGAATATGATACACCTCTATCTTTGACAGTACTTGACTATTCAGCCCTCAATCTCTACTGCTTTTCAAGCACGTCTGAAAATAATATATTTCACTTTACATTGAAAGTTTCATCATGAAAATAAGGGAATAAAAAGGTGTTTTAGTCTGAACACATACTATGTGCAGCCCTGGTTAGGTGTATACTGAGTACAACTGAAATGGCAGTGCTCCTGGAGAAGAGTAGATTTAAAAATAAAAGTTACAGAGCAAAGAAATTCAGTGCTCAAGGATGCATTTCACAAATAAGATATTAACTTCTAATCAAGAGAGACACCACAATCTTAAACCTATCCAAGTAAAGAAAATACCCTATTTGGGAAAAGGAATATTAGAATTTCATTACACAAATAGTCATTAAACTAAAACAGAGAGCTTGTAATGCAACATAAAATACAGGTTGTAAAGACATACTCCACAATGTGTTTCATTTATATTTGATTTTACAAATTCACATCCAAAACTTAAATGTAGTTACTGTTGTGTGAACTTAGCAAGGAGAAACATTAAAGTCTTTTGTTGTTCTTTCAAAAGACAAATTGAAAGACAAACTAGAGGAGTTAAAACCTAGAAAGGTCTCATATATATGGGCACACTGTCACTCGTAGATGCACACATCAACGCTCTCTTTCAAAATACACATTACAGTCTGTGCATGTGTATGAAGGAACTAATGTTTTCTTACTTACAAAGGAATATATTTTCTTAATTAACAATTTTCAAAATTACTAATTATTCCCTCTTAATTTTCCCTTGGGACACATAAAATAAAAGTGCAGAAAAGTGAAATTATAAATTATTTTTAAACAACAAAAGATTACACCTACCACTATGTGGCTACGCCATAGGACAGTAAGAAATGGATGCTAGTGAAATCACCTCACTCTGCTACAGGGATGGAGACAATAGACAAAATGCATGATGAAAGGCTGCTTGACAAATCTTCTACTATAATTCATTGGAGAAGACTATCTTTGCTAAATTCTCATTGTTTTCATACACACAGATGATCATTTATTTTTCAGTAAAAATGCACTGGGTGCAGTGTTTTTGGCTCTAATCTGAGAGTTACAGTATGCTGAATAAAAACTCTCTGAAATGTCTTGTGTCTGATCTTTATTTTAATTGAAACAGGCTGGTAAAGTAATGCACATACAAGCTGCTAATGTGTGTGTAGTTTATCTTCATTTAGTGAAACGTCAGGTTTAGGACAGGAGAAACGTGGAATTTCCTGAGCTGTGAGGAATTTCAGTGTAATGAGACTGTGTTTCCAACATTGCCACAACAGTTTGAACTTTCTGAAGTAGTGAGAAGGGCTGTACATGAGGTGAAACACTTTGCCTGCATGTAATTTGTTTCCCTTTAATTCTAAAAGTCAATTCTGAAAGGTGTGCTGTCACTGATCGGCATGTACAATTTGTACTAAGGCTACTGGGAGCTGATACAAATCAGCATCACTGGATACAATCAACGTCACTAAATACACCTTGCTCTCAAAATAATTGAAAAATGTGCTTTTACTGTATAGTTCTTGACTGCAAAAAGAAAAATAACCCCTGCCCACTATAATTCTATTTCTTTTTTTTTTCCCCTTTGAAAATGCCAAAAATGTCACTGTGTGGCCTTGTATGGGGCAGAGCACACTGCTGAATGACAGGTTTAAGAAACAGTTGGCTATGCTGCTACCTAACCACTACATAAGGTGGAGAGAAATTAAAAGACAAACAGGTGATAATTTCTGATTACACGGGGAGGAGAGTTCTCATTTTAAAGTTCTTTGCTGTCATAGAATCATAGAATCATAAAATATCCTGGGTTGGAAGGGACCTGCAAACATCACTGAAGTCTAACTCCTTGTCCTGCACAGGACAGCCCCAAGAATCACAGCATGTGCCTGACAGCATTGTCCAAACCCTTCTTGAACCACCTCTGTCAGGCTTGGTGTTGTGGCCCCTTCCCTGGGGAGCCTGTTCCACTGCTCAACCACCCTCTGGATTAAGAACCTTTTCCTAATGTTAAACCTAAAAAAATCCAATAGCCCAGCTCTTCTGTAGAATTATAGGTAAAATCATTTCTGTCTTTTCTGCATGGATTATTCCTAAACAAAAGTAGGTGAACTGAGTAGGAGGCAAACTTATAAAACAAAGGCATGTTGCACTACAGAAAAAGTTATCAGCTATGGCAGTCCAAAGGACTACCTTACAGATAGGTTCAAGTAAATGACCTTTCCCCTCCAGCCCCCAACTGGATTATTTTTCTGAAACTGTTGAAAAGCTGAGAATTTTTTATAAGAGATGAAAATTAAGTCCCTTGGGAGGCAATGAGACTCTTCTTGTTAACTACATGATTGTTTGCATTCCATTTTCTTTCTTTCATTACTCAGAGGCATCTGTATATTTACTAATTTCTAAGAATAATATGAAAACATACATGGTAAACTGAAGCTTTCAGTGTACCTCCAGAATGAATTTTTCTTCCTAAGGCAGAGCAGAGTTGCAGGACTTTTGACCTCAGTATTGTGAAGTACTGTAAATGTATCCATGTATAGTATTTTCTCATCTGTGAAAAGGAAAAAAGAATCAAAACTGCATTTGAAATAAGCTAGAGGCAGGAAGTAAAATGCTGTAAACACATCTTTTGTATCAAAAAGTTCATATGATTCAAAAGAAAAGCTGTGGGGAAAAGGCTATTGAACTTTCCTTGGAGGATGACAGAAATACATCTGCTCCTCTAATTTACTGGCTAGTATGGGACTGGAGCCTCTCCAATCAGAAGACATTGAGATCTGTATATGAAGTGCATGAAAAAGAAAATGAAATACTCCAGAAATTCTAACCTTAACAGACTCAGAGAGACTCACAGACTTCAAACAGGCAAAAAGAAAAGGCAATCGACACTGAAATAGAATAGTATTCTTTGGACAGAAAAAGTCTTTGATACATGCTGATAGGTCTATATTCATCCTTTAAACCAATGAGATACTATGTATTTATTCCAACAGCATATTTTGAAAGTGGAAGAAGATGTAAACAGTGCTGTGGAGACGAGACGTGGATGTTAAGGGCTCACCACATTGGCTCCTTAGACTCTTCCTCACCATTCGGGATTTTTCCTTTTATGTCCCATTGATGCAGCTGAGAAAAGTACTTTGGCTAAATGTAGAAAAGAACTTCTAAGACTTGCAAACCAGATTTGCTCTGTTTGAGTCTTTATTTACAGAACCTCTCGGGAATCTAAAGTGCAGGCAGCTTGGTGACGACTGGGGCTGGGTAGGCATGTACAACGCCGTGGAAGGAGGGTGGCTATGCTCACTGGGACACTGTGGATGCTGGTGGTGCCACTACAGAGAGCAGCAATCTGAGCATCCGGAGATGTGTCATTCACACTTTCCCCCCGTAGGAGGGATCTATGAGGACATGGTGGGCCTTGTCCAATGGTCAGCACCCTGAATGTGGCAAAGCATGGTGACTACAGCTTACCATAGTTACATAATGTTAATGATGCTATCGCCTGTAATTAATGTTATGAGGTTTATGTAATGTTTCCTGCTCTTAAATTCATGTAATTGAGTTCCATTAAGCACTTTTAGAAAACTTGTTAATTTCCTAATCAAAACATTGGTGGGGAAAAAATGTTAAATTTTCCCTTTAATTCTACTTGGTTTGCTTTGTGCATTAAATGTCTTGCAGAGATGTTAGTTTTGGCTTAAGCCATTCTGCAGTGCCACAAGTTGTGTGTCCCCTGAGCTCCTTGTGCATTTTTTAAAGATCTCAGTGTTTCAGATAATTGGACTGGGAACTGTTTCCTGTGCACTGGTTGCAGATTAAGGAAATTAAGGGAGCAACAGTTAGAAAGGTGCATTTCTGATTTAATTTGCTCTCTAGAATGACAGAGCTATTCAATCAATTTCTGAGCATTGCTGTTATTCTGGAAGGCTGCCAGACAGGGAAGTATAACTAACAGTTTAGCTGGATTTGAAACAGGCAAAACAGAACAGGAAAGGAATTGGTGCTGCTGTAATATGAAAGAACTGAAACTGACTTCAATAGATGTTGACTTTTAATTAAAAAGGAAGTAATTATTTTTAAAATCCTTCCTTTGCAAGGCATCTGAAGGTGTGGACAAAGATAGAAGATGACATACCATTTTTTCCCCCAGAAAACAGGACTATGAATAAAATTATAAAGAAAGCAAAAGAAGAAATTTTACAAGTGGAGAGTAGATAACTAGGTATAAGGAAACACAGATTTAAAAGATTGTTATGGCAACATATTTGGCACATTAAACAGTAGAAGAGATTGATATTAATGAGAATGAAGCTACTTTCTTTGTTCCCTAACATCCATAAAGGCACTTTGTACATTTTCTAGAAAGGAGTTTGAATGAATATGTATTAGACACTCGGTTGTTGTCATTTAAATATATTCAGCTTTCTTTTATACTGAAGAATAACAGTAATGAAACTGGAGAACTGTATTAGTGGGTCACTGACTGTGTCAAAAGCAGGAATGCTGTAGTATGGCTTGTCATTTCTGTCCTGCTTTGGATAAGGTTGAAGTTTGCACAACATGCAGCCCACACGTTGGAATTTTATCTAATGTTGATAACATTAGCCATTGTCTGAAATAAAAACCTGGCAGTTTTTCCCTAAATTCTCACTACAAGCATCAAAGATTGTTTTGTTTTAAATTCATAAATACTGAGGAGACTCCAAAAATTACAGCGGACATTCTTAGTTTTGACAGATTCATTATGATCTGGCTCAATTTGAATTAAAAAGAATACACATTAAATACTCTGAAAGTGTTATATTTTATCAACTAAGAAATGCGTATAAGTACCTGAAGGGACAGTGTCAAGAGAATGAAGCCAGGCTCTTTTTGGTGGTGCTGAGCAATAGGACAAGTAACAACTGACAAAAACTGATGCACAGCAAGTTCCACCTGGACATGAGGAATAGGTTCTTTACTGTGCAGTGACCGAGCACTGGAACAGATTGTCCTGAAAGGGTGTGGAGTCTCCCTCACGGGAGATGTTCCAGAGCCTTCTGGACACAATCCTGCACACCCCATTCTAGGGAATCCTTATTGAGCAATGAAGTTGGACTAGATGACTTCCAGTAGTCCCTTCCAACCTTTCCCATTCTGTCATCCTGTCTTTCTGTAATTCTGTGAAGATTAATTGCTGCATTGCACTGTGCCAAGAAGATTTGAAGAGATTTGAAAGATGAAAAACTGAAATATCCATGTGTTTTGAAATCTCAAAATCTTCAAGATACAAGACTATCAAGAATCTTTATGCCAAGGAAGGAGATTATTAAAAAAAAAAAAAATGAGGAAAGAACACCTAGCCTAATGACTCCAAGAAAAATATCAGGAATGAGCTTTGGGTTTATGAACAGGAAAAGCACCAATTAGCAAGCTGTATCTTAACTATCAAGTAATGTAGAGCTTAAGCAAGACTCACCATAAGTCAAGCTGAGAGACTTTCAGTGAAATAAAAGAAAGAGTTAAAGAAACAAAAATAAATTACAAAAAATGGGATTCCTAAGAACAGAGCCAGCAGAGGTAGTCTAAGCAAGTCTCCAAAGTCAAACTAATACTCCCAGTTTTCATTAAGGAACCTTCAAAGATATAAAGGCAAGATGCAAAATGAAAACAGAGGTGTTGAAATGACCATGTTAGAACAGAAAGAAAAACTCCCGGAACTCTACAGAAATCTGAAAGATACAGCAAAATAAATGTTAATTCTGGTAACAAAAATCTAGTTTGGGATTAGTGAATATAAAAGGAAAAAATATTTAAAGCAATAAAAAATTGACAAAGGGATTGAGGAATTATTACACCTGGGAACCTGATGTCTAAAGTAGGCATAATTGTGGAATAAATTCTGAAGGAAATGTTACAAATCAGAAGTAAAGGGGAATGAGGATAAAATGTAATACTGTTTACCTAGAAGAAACTGGCTTAGATGGCTTGCTACTTTAAGAAGCTTTATAAACAATAGAAATGCAGCAATTTTTCCATCTCTGGGTTTTTAATACATTTGATCTAGTGAAAATTTGTGAAAGATTAGCCCAATTGAAGAAGATGCAAGTGATTAATTAAAATCAAGGCAAGGAAGTATTAAAGGAAGGGACTGTTACACGTAACTACTGGGACTGAAGGGGAGATATCAGACTTGAGCTATTAGCGATGACTAGATTTTATTTAATATTTTTGCATTTAATCTACTAAAAATAATAATAAAAAAACACAAACAAAAGGAGGTGGACAATGACTGCACTGTAAAAATATATATCAGAAAAAATATCAAAAAGACAGAAGACTTATTAAAAAAAAGGATAATATTTGCATATTCAAAAAAGATGCTTCTAAGTGCATTTTACTCAAATTGTAAGGTTTCTAATTCTTAGATCATTGAACATTTTGGATGTAGACCAGCTTTCCAGTAGCCATCATTGGAGATTTAAAAAAAACCTAAACCAACCCCCTAATTATTTATAATGCTGTCCTCTGTAAGATCACGAAAGTCACTACAGTGTGCATCATTTATGATGGCAGCTGGTTAGTTTTGCTTACCTCAAAGGTCCTGTACAGTCCTAGGTACTTTAGTGCAATAACCTAACAATTCTACAGCTCTAAAAGAAAAATTATGCTGCAGATTTATGCCAACTCTGACCTTACCTCTGGCTTTCCAGCACTGACTGGACTGCTGAGTCTAAAGGCATTTGCCTTTCAAGTACCAAGGGACATCACAGCTTTCATCTGTACCTGAGCTGCCTTTCAATTTAAACTGCTGGGACTACATTTCATGTAACAGCACATGCTTTTATATGGTTCACACACCACAATTACAGAAGCAAAAGATGACTTTTTAAAAAAATTTTCCAGAAGATGCAGTTTTTGTGAATATGAATGATGAAGATGAATAGCATTGACAAGTACGAAGTTTGATTGGACAGCAGCACACATAAATCAGAAAACCAAGGTCTAAAATGAAAATCAAAACCACATGATGACTAAAAAAAAAAAAACAAACCCAGAAATAAGCGTAAAAATCTGTCAGAGAACAGTCAACCTTTTCAGTTAAAATTCTCTAAGCACAAGCCAAGACCAGAGTGATTAAAGTCATATGTTCTCCAAGTGATATTTTCCAAACTATTAGCATCTTAAATTTCCTCTCCTGAGTAGAGTGAAAAATGAGCCAAGACTTTTAAAACATATTCCTTTAATGTAGTTAGATGTGGCACAAAAGAAATTAATCTCTTTCTTCGTGTGAGTGGCAGCATCAATAAAAGCCATACTCTGATTTTTAAGTGAAATGCTTCTTACAGTTGTAAAATTGCACTTTTCAGTGTCTGCATGCTTTACTTTTAAGAAGCCTCTAATCTTAATAACAGTTACATCAAGTAGAAGATGTAACCTGATTAAACAAGCTCCTTCCAGGCTTATGAGAAATGATTGTTGAAAATGCTTTGCCCCAACTCTATAGTTTCTTTTTAAAACTAGAGGGTTTTTTTTTTCTATCTTTCACCTAGGTTGTTTCTCAGAAAGCAAACCAGGCTTTGATCCTGAAGCTGAGTGATGGTGGTTTCCAATGTCGATTCACTGATTCACTGTAAAGCATATGCTGGCATTTCTGCCTTTCCCTCACTGAGGGCAACTGAAGTGATCTCTTCATTCTCTTTGGCCAAAATTTTCATTTAGCTTGTCAAAATTGAACAGGTTTGACACCTCACACTTCAATAAGATCTCACAGAAATTATTCAGCAATGTTCTTCATAGGAGGGTAAAGACAGACAGATAGAAATGTAAAAAGTATAAATTTCACATCTTTAAGAAACAACGTGTGGTGACGCATCCCTCCACCACACCACCACTGGGGCTGCTCTGTGATGTCAGGAGCTCCTGAAAAGTCTTGGCTCCACCAGTTGGGTGGTGAAGTGTCCCTGGACTTACCAGGTGCTCCGGAATGGTACAGGTGGGAACAGCACTGACCATAACAGGAACATCAGCTGACAGACCAAGGTGGAGACAAAGGATAATCAGTCAGCACCTGATGGCCTGTGTTATCATGAATTGGTAATAGGCCATTGTTATAATCGTAGTAAATCCTATTTAATCACTTTATAATTAATTAGTGAATGACTAAGTGCTCCTAAATCCTTTTGCACACTTATCCGTTGTATTTGTAACCATGTAAATAATTCTAAATTTACTCTTGTCTGACTTTCCTTTGTATGCTTCATCCACACAGTAGTAAATAATAGAGGCAACCTTGCCACTGAACTCTGTTAAAGTTGCATGTTCACACATTCATTTGAAAACCTGCTTTTTGCCAACGCCTTTGATAATTATATCTTAAGTGGACAAAAACACTCATTAATAATGTAAGGCTAAAAGAACATGTGTAAATTAGTTCAAATGTGCAGTGAGCCTTAAAATCTGAATTATGCCACAATATCCTGTTTTCTCCATCTAAATGAAGAAGAAAGGGACCTACTTACTATTGTCCTCTTTTTGGTGTAATTCGTAGTGTACTGTACAGATATTTTCAAAATTGCTACATATATTTTGGGTCTGCTTGTGGTATGAGTATGTATTCTTATGTGATAAGAAAGGGAGATATTAAGGAAATGCAGCTTAAGGAAAAAAATGTGTACAATGGAGAAAAAACATTGCTGACAAATATTAACAAGTTGTGTGGAAGCTCAAGACCATCTCTGCATGAAATTCTACATTCCTTAATACCAGCTAGACAGTACAATGGTTAAAAAGAATAGAAAGTAACAGTTATCTAAGTACTATGAATTGTCTTCAAGGCCATAATCTGAAAAAGAGAAAAGACATAGTGTTATTTTCTTCCTTCTTTCAGAGCTTTGAGAAGATTTTCAATGATGCTATTCAGGTTATGAAAGCAAGGTGCTGCAGGGAAACAGGCAGGATCAAGTCCTCTTCTAGCCTACGTTTCTTCTTGTCTATGAAGTTCTAAGCATCCTGTTCTTTTCAAAATGAAAAGATTTTTTCTTGGTATTCGATGCAATACATAACAGAGACACAGCTAGGAAAGACGGAAGAAAGGAAAAACCACCAACAGCAACACTGAAATAAAGATGAGACAATTCACATTTGGTGTAATGTCCGTGTGTCGTAAAAAAAAAATGGTATTCTCACTTTTGCAAGCATGAATCTGAAGACTGATGTACTGCCCTTTCATGCACTTCCAATCAGGAATATATTGATCAATTCAAGAGCTAAAAGGCCTAATTGGGAATCATGGTTTTTAACAGAGATACTCTCTCAAAACTGCTAGGTTGTAACACATATGTAGAACGAGGGGATTGCAGGTATATTATCCTGCCTAAACAAGAAAGGCTTATTTTGATTGCTTCATCTTCTTGCATTCTTTTATTTTTAAAGACAAACAGGAATAAAATTCCAAATATCCCATTTTCAGTGTTGCAATTGAACCAATAAAGCTGCAAAAGCTCCACTGCCAGAAGCACTGAAAATCAGGGCTTCTCCAGAAATGGATATGAAGGATATTTTCTTGGATTTCAAATTTCTGGCATACAAATTTCTTATTCCTTGCATCTGCTTTGAAAGCTCTCTAATGAATTTGAAAAACAGAGGGCAGAGTTATGCCACAGGGCTGTTCCCATGCAAAAAGCAACTGTGGGATTCATCTCTAACTGAGCTCAAGTGAATTCATTGTCAGAGTCTTCAAAATTCCTATATAAGACAATGTTCTTAAGGAAAGAAAATTAGAAATGAGGCCTATACCATTATCATTTTTCATGCCTTTTACAAGATAATATAAACAGTACTACACAGAGTAATTTGGATGCATGTTTTACTACTCCTGGCATTCTCTGAGGCTGTAAAATCTCTTTTTCATGAGCAACCATAGACATGGATTTTACAGAAAACAAATTTAAAAGAAAAACATAGAAATCTCTACTGTTTAAGATTACAAAAGTATTTTGGAGATATTTGGAAGTAATGGAGATAACAGAACAGAACAGTCTTGGAAAGTCTGATACTTAGCTATCACTCTTAATAAAAAAACAAACACTGCCTGATCCAGTAAATTTACCTTGCAGCAATTATGGAAATGGTACAGGCTTGTTTTCTGTCAATATTTCAAAATATTTTCTCAGTCATATGTATTCAAATTCTTCATTCTAGCTGTGAAAAGGAGAGGACAGAGAGGTGTTAAAGAAAAGAAACATTTGTCTCTGACTTGTCACAGAGACAAAATTTTGACCATTTGTTCTTTACTTCAAATATTTAAGTCTGAAATTCCTTCCTGTCCATTCTTTGTTCTGTTCAAACTTCTTAACATACAGGGACTCTTAAACTTTGCTGAAAGGCTCTATTGGTAATGAGCCAGGTCCCAAAGTCTGCAGTTAAGTTAAATAAAATAAAGCAGATTGTCTCTGCTCTAGTACAGAAAGACTGTCTCTCTCATATTTATACGGAAAGCAGTTGCCTACTGAAACTACTCTAAGAGCTACATAAACAAATGCTTAAATTTCTCTCTGAAACAGAAAAGCCCTTAATCATATACATCCCTTTGCCTTTAGTGGGATTTAATCATATGTTCATTGCTTGTGATTAAGCACTCTCCTGCTTTCTTCTATCAGCGAAATAAGAGTGCATCCACTCTCATCAGGTACACAACCACTCGAGTGAATAACAGCACACAAGACTTGCAGAACACATGCAACAGCTAAATTCACTCTGTACCATATAATCATAAAATATGCTGAGTTGGAAGGGACCCATCAGGATCACCAAATCCATCCTGGCTCTATGCAGGACACCCCAATAATCACACCATGTTCCTGAGATCATTGTCCAAATGCTTCTTGAACTCTATCAGGCTTGGTGCTGTGATCACTTCCCTGGGGAGCCTGTTCCTGTGCCCAGCCACCCTCTGGGGGAAAAACTGTTTCCTGATATGCAACCTAAACCTCCTCTGACTCAGCTTCATGACATTTTCTTGAGTACTGTCACTGATCATGAGAATGAAGAGATTGGTACCTTTCCCTCTGCTTCCCCTCATGAGGATGTCAAGGACTCCAATGAGGTCTCCCTTTAGTCTCCTATTCCCCAGGCTGAACAGACTGAGTGACCTCAGCCACTCCTCATGAGGCTTTCCCTCCAGACCCTTCGCCGTCCTCATGAACCTCCTTTGGATGCTCTCTAATATCTCAATGGCTTTTTTTATATTGTGGTGCCCCAAACTGCACACAATATTCCAGGTGAGGCCACCCCAGTGCAGAGCAGAGCAGGACAATCCCCGTCCTTGCCCTGCTGGTGGTGCTTTGCCTGATGCCCCCAGGACACAGTTGGCCCTTCTGGCTGCCAGGGCACTGCTGACTCAGACTCAACTTGCCACTGACCAGGCCCCCCAGGTCCCTTTCATCAGTGCTGCTCTCCAGCCTCTCATTCCCC
>VZRE01016824.1:0-42332 GCA_013396775.1 Cephalopterus ornatus
CTAGAAACCATTACTGCCTTTAGTTAAACCGGGGAGAAAAGAACAAAAAAAAAAAAAACCACCACAAACAAAAACAACAAAAAACCCCCACCAAAAACGAAACCCCCAGCAAACTCACCTACAGGAGCTGGTTGTGCCCTGTCTGCTTGCCCTGCCGCGCCCGTTTGCCCACTCCTGTTGGGTGCGCGAGCGACCTTCACTCACACTCCTTTGGAGGCCCTTATATAGCCTCCCCTAGGACCTGCTAAGGAGCCTGACTCCACCCCTCGCTCACCTCACTAGGTTCCCGAGGAGAAGCCAAGCCCAGGCAGAAACAGAAGGAATGTTAAAGTCAGAAAGCTAAAGTTAGGAAGGTTAAAGTCAGAAAGGTCTTCCTGTAAACATAAGTGAAATTTTAATGTACAATATGATAGTTGCTCTCCCCAAAACAATGCAGTCCAAACAGCTGGACTTCTCTTTGTCCTCTGATTTCTTTGAAACAGCTGCTGCGCAGTGCAGAAATAACATCAGCCCGTTACAGGATGAGGACGGTCACCTCACAAACGTGGTCAGGGACAAGGCAGAAATGTTTAACACTTTCTCTGCCCCTCTCTTCAACACTGATGACAGACTAAGGGGGTCCCAGTGCCCTGAGCTGGAAGACCATAGCTGAGAAAATGACCAACTCCCAGTCGACCCTGAACTTGTGCGGGATCTGCTGCTCCAGCTAGATCCCTGTAAGTCTATTTGAGCTGATGGGATTCATTACAGAATACTCAAAGAGCTGGCCGATGTCATCACAAGGCCTCTCTCAATTGTGTTTGAAAGGTTTTGGGAATCTGGAGAGGTCCCAGCTGACTGGAAGCTGGCTAACATTGTCCCAATTTTGAAGAAGAGCAAGAAGGATGACCTTGACTACTGGCCTGTCACTCTCACTTTGATGACTGGTAAAATTATGAAGAAAGTTGTTCTGGGAGATAGTGAAAAACACTTGAAGGACAACAAAGGCATCGGTCACAGCCAGTACAGCGACATGAGAGGAAAGTCTGTCTTGTCAAACTTAATTTCCTTAGGTTATAGGAAATGGGGTAGCATCAGACTGGCAACTGGTAACTAGTCGGGTTCTGCAAAGCTCCGTCTTAGGCCCAATTCTCTTCAACATCTTCATAAACCACTTGGACACAGGACTCTAAGGTATAATAAGTAAGTTTGCCAATGTCAAGCAAACCACCGTCAAAAAGTTGACTCCCTCAAAGGCAGAGAAGCCCTGTAGAGGGACCTAGACAAATGAGAGGGCTGCATAATCACGAACTGTATCAAGTTTAACAACGGCAAGTGCCAGATAATGCACCTTGGATGAGGCAACCCTAAGTGTACAGACAGACTGGGAAATAAGAGGCTAGAGAGCAGCGCCATGGAAAGCAACCTGGGGATCCTGGTCGATGGCAAGCTGAATATGAGTCAACAGTGCCCTGGCAGCCAGGAAGGCCAATCATGTCCTGGGGTGCATCAGGCAAAGCATCACCAGTTATATGAGGGAGGTGATTGTCCTGCTCTGCTATGCACTGGGGCGGCCTCACTTTGAGTCCTGTGTGCAGTTTTGGGTGCCACAATATAATAAAGGTATAAAGCTATTAGAGCTAATAAAGAGCATCCAAAGGAGGGCAATTAAGGTGGTGAAGGGCCTTGAGGGGAAGACATTCAAGGAATGGCTTGTTCAGCCTGGAGGAGACTGAGGGGAGACCACATTGCAGTCTACAGCTTTCTCATGAGGGGAAGCGATGGGCAGGCACGGATCCCTTCTCCCTGGTGACCAGTGACAGAACCCAAGGGAATGGCCTGAAGTTGTGTCAGGGAAGGCTTAGGCTGGATATTAGGAAAAGGTTCTTCACCCAGAGGGTGGCTGGGCACTGGAAGAGGTTCCCCAGTGAAGTGGTCACAGCACTAAGCCTGAGAGAGTTCAAGAAGCTTTTGGACAATGCTCAGGCACATGATGTGACTCTTGGAGTTTTCTGTGCAGGGCCAGGAGTTTGACTTTGATGACCCTTGTGGGTTTCTTTCAACTCAGGACATTCTGTGATTCTATGATTCTATATAAATATATTCTGAAATATTTGAAAACTAATAGATGGAAATACTACAGAGTACTCACAAGGTTCTTTTAAAAAGCTTATACAGCATTAGGATATAAAACACTGCACTGGCACACAATTAATGTAGAGAACTGTAAAAGGGAGAAGCACTGTCCTGACTCTGCCTCAGTCTTAGTTCTCTCACACTTCCAAATTACAGGAGGAAACTGAGCCTCCAATGTCATGCAGAAGCTGTGAACAGCAGCGTACTTCAATTGTTACAGGTCTCTGGCCATCTGTCCTGATTTTGGCTGAGACAGAGTTAATTTTCTTCTTAGTGGCTGGTATAGTGCTGTGGGTTTTGGGTTTACTATGAATATTCTGAATTGGAAGGGTCCCATGAGGATCACGAAGTCCAGTGAATGGTCCATACAGGGACTGAACACACAACCTTGGCCTTTTAAGCACCTTACTCTAACCAAGTGAGCTAATCTGGCCTCAGTAATGCTGACAACACACTGATGTTTTGGCTGTTGCTAAGTTATGCATAGCCAAGTGTCTTATGCTCTGCTAGGAAGGAACTGCACAAAATGCTGGGAAGGAGCATAGCCAGGAGAGCTGACCCGAACTGGCCAAAGGGATATTCCATATCACAAAACATCGTAACAGTATATAAACTGGGGGAGTCACCCACAAGAGGGCCCCCGCTGGAGGGGGAACAGGCTGGTCAGTGGTTGATGCTCCACTTTGACAGAGTAGCCCTGTCAAGAGGGCAGTAAAGATGTTATCTTGCAAATCTGCATGTTGCAGAAAAGCAGAAAACTGGAGAGAACTGAAAAAGAGACTAAAAATTCAAGCAAAGGAACAACATCTTTCTCAGACTGGTAGCAGTAATTTTTTCACAGTGCAATGCCATACAGTGCCAACATACTAGTCCACTCAAAGTCAATTAATCTCTACATTACATACCATAATATGTGCAGATATACTATGTTAACACATGAGGTGCCAAATCACCAGTGTAGCACCTGTGTAGCTCATAACTGTCACAGCACAAGAGAAACACTTCAGAGCAATCAGACTTCTCTCCATTTAACACAGAAGCTTGGCAGTTGTTACACAGGCCTTAGAACAAACCAATCTTGTCTTCCAAAGGATTTCTGAACAATGCCTTATATCACTCCTTTGTTTATTACTACTGTGAACGTTTTTCCTGCAATACTTTTAGTTCTCTTTAGTCCTCCCAGAATCATGAACCCTCACACCCTAATACCACTACATTAGGTATAAAAAGAGAGAAGAGAGAGAAGAAAAAGGGGAGATGAGATGCAAAGGGTTCAGTAAGCAAGAACACCAGATAAGTCTTCTTTCTGGGTGAACAACAGCATGGCAACAGTCAGTTCAACTGACCCGGGCAGCTCCAAGATTCCATGTGCTCTCACACATAAGGAAGAAGGGTACTTTCCCTCACTGAGAAGAAGAAAGCAAAAAAAGTTTCTCAAACTTTAATTTTGGATTACTCACAACCCTAATAAATTAAACTAAATTAATCAGTTTGGCTTCAGTCATTCTTAAAGTTCTTCTTAGTCATAGACCAGAAAAGGGAAGCCATTAGGGAAATCAAAGCTGTGACCCAAAATTAAAGTAAACATTTCAGGTTAGATCAGGAAAATATATTTAAAGATGAACCAAATATATTGCAAGATGTCCAAAGAGTCATGGGAACACTACTCATGCCCAAAACTGAACCTTGATATTTTTGTGTACTTTTTATAGGTGATGTGACACACCACACATGGAAAACCTTGTTTTACAAACAAGTACAAAATTTTACGTCAAAGAGCACAGTGACTAATAAAAAAGTTCTTTTTTCAAATTAAAGATGCTAAATATTTCATCAGTACAGAAAGCAAGAGCTTTTGCTTCTCTTCTCAAAAAAACTATCCACCACGAAAGTTTAAGAAAACATACAATGAGCAGCAGGACTAAGAAGCCAAGCAAACTGAAACAACAAGGTCTTATGATAACACAGAATGTGCAGTCAGTCAGCAGATTGCCTGTGTATAAGGAGATGATTAATTACAATTATAACAGGCAACTTGATGTATTTAAATCCAGCCTAGTATGTGTCCTTAGTACTACAGTGAAGAAGAGCTGTAAAGGCTAAGCTTAAGTGCAAACTGAACTTTTCCTTAAGATTGTAGAGCTCTTCAGTTCAGTAGTGAGTCTCCCAGCTTTTTACTTGAGCAAAACTACATATTTAACACAACTAATAAAGCATTAAACAGAGGACACGGAATATATAACAAAACCAGAACATCAATCAAACTGAAATTCTACAATTCAGAATGTCCAAAATATAAGTCATCTGAAACAATGTTATTATTATGAATATGAGCCTCATAACAACAACCCCACCATCATTTACCGTGTTTCTGATCGGAATTTTCTTCGGTTCTGTTGGCACATCCTGAGGAACAAATTTCACTGGTTCCTTAATCTGTCTCCTTGATCTTTTGGTCCCATCTGGTAAGGTTTCCATGGCAATATCAGCCTCCATGTCACTGCTACCTGCCTGGTCACACTCTGAGCATTGCCTGCAAAGTGCAAGATTTTCTTTTTAAGACTGTAGTCACAAAAGCAGAAAAAGAAATATATTGAAGTGTTTGGGTTTAAGATAAATTCAAAAGTCAATAAATCAAATGGACTCCTCAAGAAATCCCTCAAACGTACATTTTAAGCAACCAAG
This sequence comes from Cephalopterus ornatus, assembly GCA_013396775.1. Classification (NCBI taxonomy): domain Eukaryota; kingdom Metazoa; phylum Chordata; class Aves; order Passeriformes; family Cotingidae; genus Cephalopterus; species Cephalopterus ornatus. The sequence continues at coordinate 4,801 of VZRE01016824.1, forward strand.
CAAAAAACAACTAAGACGTTCTTATATTCCTGGCAGTATTTAAGTCTGAAAACCAAGATTTTGAAAGTAGGAATTAATCTTCAAGAAAGATGCACCCTATTTCACCATTTTCATTCTACCCCATCTGTAATCTATTCATTACTGCAACTGCTGCCACAGTTTAATCATAGAATTATACAGTGGTTTGGATTGGAAGGGATGTTACAGATCATATAGTTCCCATCTCCCTGCCATGGGCAGGGACACTTTCACTAGACCACACTGTTAATCTTTACAATGACATGCTGCTGAATTCATTCCGATGACAGTGGCAGGGATTTAGAAGACATGCTTGTTATGAAAATAAATTTTAATATGTATTTTCTAAGGGAGCAGCTTTAAAGTCGAAAAAAATAGTAAAGAGACAATTATACAAGATGGAGACATAAATTAACAAACTTTGAACACTGAATTGAAAAAAATGCCTATTTTGAAAAAGCACAAAATCACAATCAGAACTTTAAAAATTAATAGATGCTAAAGCAATGCTACTAACAAGCTCCATAACAGAATTAACACGATAGGAATTCATCAAGATTTGTTCTTATTTGCAGAAAATCATCTTATGCAAAGTCATACATGCAGATGTTCACTAAAAATATGTTAATGAAAACTTAAAAATTATACTCACTGGTAGGAGCCAATTTTGTAATTACTTTTCACGTTACACTTCAAACTCAAAAAACTGTAAGTCTTTTCAAATGAATCCCAATTCATTTGAACTCCTATTCTCGTATTACAACATATTGTTTTAATAATATATCAATGAAACAAAATATCAACATTATGTTCTGCTATTGAGTGGCGCTAACAGGGATAAGCACATTAAAGTAATCTAAATGAAGAAGCAAATTTGCTTTGGAAGGAGACAAAACAAAAACCATGTACTCAGTTATTTGAAGTTAAATGTTAATACACTTGTGACAAGAAGGCTTATCCATCCTGCATAAACAAAAGCACCAAGTCAGATACGTCTGTTTGTGTCTGAGCTGATTTCTTCAAATTTATGTGTTCAACAGCAATAGTTCTTCTGTGAACTTGAGTAAGGGCTAACACAATATCAACTCCATCAACATTCCATGTTTTCTATTTCTTTCTAACTAATCCAAGCAGTAGAATCTCAGTTGTCTCCTGGCTACACCAGAAAACAATAGCAGTCATTACAGTCTGCCAGACAGACTGGTGGCTACCAAGTCAAAATAGAGGCTATCTAATCCTGGATTGGATTTAGTCCTGACTGACTCAAGACCTTTGTCCTTAACTTTTTCCATATGTAAGATTTAGATAATTGTGGCTACATTGTAATGTTATGAAGATTCATCACCTCCTATCTCAAAAGCACTTAAGTCTACAGTAAATAGGACACATGCAAGTGCTAATACCACTTGCTGGTCTAGAAAAGCAGAAGTACTACAGCGTAGATTGCAAGAAAGATAACAATTTCTCCCCTCTCTCGTATAGTATGGAGGCTTTATTAATAGCCAAAACACAAAGAAAGTCAATTTATATACTTTTCAAATAGTTTTGGGCGAGCATACAAGTGTATAGTACTCTATTCTTCCTCCTCTTTACAAGCCTCAGTTCACACACAGTACCTGTTAACATTTCTAGACTTCTTCAGGACACTAGAATATAAAACCAATAGAAAAATATAAGGTACAAAATGCTACTTTTTACAGTTATATGTTTACATAAATTCGTGTGAATATACACACACTAATATGTATTCACATGCATTTGCAAAGTAAATAAACAAAGACACACAGACCAAACTACTACTATTCTAAGATTTTAAGGAGAAGAGCTCTCCAGTGATGTAACAGGAGAGAGAAGCTTTGAATAGCAACATTCTCTCAAAATGTTGGGTCTGCTTAGCTAAAGGTTACTTTGATTTCTTTACTTTTATAAGATGCATTGTCTTCAAGATGTCCAATTCAAAGCTTTAAGGTGATTTTCTGTTTGGTAAGCACCAGAGAGCACAGCCCTCTATAACACCGTAGCATCAGTCATGTCAGTAATTTATGTAATGCAAAGCACAGCTGAAAATACCTACTATGATCTGCTTATGCAGATGCAAGTAATAGCTATAAAAATGTTCCAAAATACTGTGATGAGCAGTTCTTACAAAACATATATTTTCCCCATTATTACAGTGGAAATACGTGCTATGTATAAATTAAAAATTTCACAACTAAAGAACTGCATTAAAAATCAAGTTTTTATAACACAAAAAAAATAGCAGTATGGTTATATGACAATACTTGGAGTTGGGAACCCAATCTCTTGGATCTACATCCTGTACGTATGATTTAAATAATTCTTGTTCTCTAGCTCTGTGCTGTAAAAAGGAAATTACTCAGGTTTTCATCTACATTTGTTCAGACAGTTATACAGAAAATAACCATGCAGATCAGTAAAGTACTGTAGTTTCATTAGTATCCAATATAAATATAAATAAGTGAAGCATTTTAACTTTAATGTTACTTAGGAAGACAAGAAACATCTCAACCAAAAGATAAGGTACTGCATGCAAGTTCCTAAATTCCATTTTTATGAACAAGAAACAGGTGTCACCTGCTCTGAAACAGATGGTGCAAGTGTCACAACAATTAAAATTAGGAAAAAGGTAGGTCTAGAAAAGCAAAATCGGAGTATGACAGCGGTGGAGGTGCTTCCTGTGTGAGTCACAGAACAAAACTTCATGAATACACCAAAGGTAAGGGGAAAAAGGAAAGTTATAAACATGAACTTGCAGTCAACCTCTTGATTTACTGGAATAGCCTCTACTATCACAGTCAACCACATCTCATCAACCCTATTATAAAGCAGACAAGCTTCAACTACAAAGCAGTTTGTTTGGTGGCTCCCACAGGACCACAGAAAAGCTATTACAGACACACACTCCTCTGACTTGGAAACAGTCTCCTTTCATCTCCTATTATAGTTTACTTCAACATGGTTCTTGAATTTAAAGAATGTTTTTCCCATTCTGCTGTTTAATCCCAATATATTGATAGAAAGCAGCCATACGACTCCTCTTCTTTTTGGCTATGCTACAGTCACCTCTTCAAGGACGAGCAATAAATGAGAACTTGCTACCGCAGGCCTTTACAACCTTTACAACTCTTCCAACAATCTTCAACTACTCCTAAATTATCAAGCATTGCCATGCACCATAAACAAATTAACAGGAGAAATTGTGCCAAAGATTCAACTTCTTCTACAAAGGTTTTGTTTTGCTTTGAGTCTGGACTTACCTAATCTAGACTTACAGAGAAAATCAGTAGTAAGCAGTAATATGTCTACTTCTAAAATGCGCCTACTGCTAAAATTACTGGAATTTTTTGTTCCAGCAAGAAATCTCAGTATTGATTTGAAACCTTTTAATCATACAGGAAGTCTCTGATTAAGAACTAACGAAGAAAAGAAGTGTGATTTCATTGTGTTTTCAATCTAACTTGATACAAGAACGAATGGTACCAGAGACAACTTCCCATCTCAAAAACATCAACTCAGTAGCAATGACTCAGAAAAAGAGTAAATTTAAATCTTCCGTGATTAACAAATACACTACAACGCTTCCAAAAAACAGTTCTGTCCACGACGTTTAGAAAGGAAAACTGTACAGTTACTTAAGAGTGTGGCTTGATTTTAACTAGGAAGAAACAGGTCTCACAGGCATACTCTGTGACAAATCACTTCTTGCCATGTTTACAAGAACTGAACCACTGTGGACTTGGGAAACATGGACCACAGCTTTAAGATGACACTTATGCTCTGTAAATTACACATGCTGAATGACATACTGGAGGTGGTAGGGGCTGCTTTTATTTGCAGATAAAAGACAGTATACACGAACCAAATAAAGTTTGCCAAAGGGCTTCAAAGGGCATCCTACAGAGAGTAAAGGTACTGAAAATTTGCCATTTGCAGTGAGCCAAACATCCTTCAATTAGGAAAAGTGACAAATACATAGAAATGTATATGTTAGATGCAACGTCACATTGCTCATGCTTATAAAAGTTAGTGATTTTATGTTATTTTCTAATTACTCAGGTGAAAAAACATTGAAGATGTGCTGGATCAGTACTGAATGTGTAAGGTCATGAATATGAATGAATGTTCAGATACTGAGGGTGTGTTCATGGGAGTATTGGTCAAGAACTCTACAGCTCATTCTGTACTGTGGACTAGACTCCCCACAGCAGTCACCACTAAAATAGCTTGGCCTTCCAAACAAAATAAAAACCACCAAGCTTAATATAATCGCCAGTCCTTTTTTCGTTCATCTCAGTCTCCAGCATTTCATATGCTACCTGAAGTTATCACTGTTTTTGAGCAATCTCATTTCAATAGAACGAGCTAATCTCTGTTGGTAGCTGCCGAGTATTTTCTTAATGAAAATGTCAATATTTTCCAATTAGATTTTGATTTATTGTTTTGTCTGTCAACACTTGTGCATTGCTTTCATACCATTAAGATCATTCTCTACCAGGAAAACACACAATTCCCAGTCCATCCAGAATGGTCAGGACCATAAAAACACACAAGATGTCAACAAGAGTGATAAGACTTAGCATTATGATAACATGTGAATCAAAATAATATTCTAGTGTTTAATCAACAGGATTTCTAAGAAACTTAAAATTCCCAATTTTTACATAAAATTATACTATACCACTGGTAAAGTATATGACTCTAATCATCAAACCTTTTGCAAGGGCTCAAGTTAGCAACTATGTGTAAATTATTAGCAGTGATAATGGAACAGGAAAAAAAAGGAAACAATTATTTTTAACTTTTTCCTGCTTACTATTTTAACAGAGAACTAAGCTCAATGTTTTCGACCACTCTTAAGTAAAAGTCTTTTAACCTGCCTAGTGTTTCAAGAAATTTCCCACTACACCAATTTTCTTTTATATTTTTGCTAACTTCCCATTATATCCCATACAAATATGTGAAAAGTACATGTAAAAAAGTACATCTAAAAAAAAATTGCACTTTTCTTCATATCTTAATCAAAAGATAAAAATTGTATTCAAAACAGTGGGGGGGGGGTACCTACTGAACTCAAACTTAGATTAAGGGTCTGTTCTATATGCTCTCTACTGATCCTGAAAAGAACACATAAAGGCATGTTCAATGATGAAAGGAATGCAATCAATGCAGCTCAATTTTTCTGCTATCATCTCACACTCCAGAATATACCTTAGCTAATTAGAAGTAAAAGCCAAGTTTGTGATCTGAGATATAATTGAAGCATGAAATTCACAACAAAGATAAGTTAGAGCTTTGAAATGAAAGAGCTTTACTGCCTAACCTGACCTATGCTGCCTTTAACACCTACTGAGAATTATAGTCTTACATCTTTTGGACTGATAGCTTTAAGTGAGCCTTTTCAACTTCGTTAAAAAGCAGAACAAAAATCAAACCTCCTGTGCAAATGCAGAAGCTATCTAAAAAATTTTTTAAAAAAAAGATTCCACATAAAATAACTACTTGACAAATTTGACCAAAGAGATGGAAAGTCCAAAATCACACACTATATTAAGTAATTAAAGGAAAAATAATTTCAGAAAAATGTTAATGATGGTGAAAATCTTTCCTAGATTTTCATCTTTTAAATGAAATCTACACTAATTCACCAAACAAATTTACTGAGGTACATCTAGGTTTTGTCACATTAAGATATAAAAAAAGAGAGGCCTCTCATTACATGTACTGACCATCTTATTCTGCACACAATCTTCAAAACTAACCAAACAGACAGCTTAAGAAAATGTTTTATGCAGGTTTTTAAAAAATAATAAAAAACCCTAAGAGATCTATAAAGATAAACAGAAACCAAGTTTTTTTCTATTAAAATAGATTTATTGTCTTTTTAGAAGGAATTCTTATACTATTTTGATCAGGTACCTTAATGTTCAAACAAGGTGATGAATGACTCCTGGAAACGCTGTACACTAACTTCTTGCCAGCTGAATAACTGCTTCTAACACATTTCAGAGCAGTTTAAAGATGCAGAAAGCTAACACTACACAGCAGCAACCTAATTTTATGACAGTTTTGAAATCAACACCTTTGCCATCTTATCGTTTCTCCATTGTACCACTTAGCTTTTGTTCTGCTCCACTGGCACAGAAAGAACTTTAATTCATGGAAATGTAACTGCAACAAGTACAATTATGCACATGCACCTGCCATGGCACATTTGAGTCACAGAGACAGCAGTAACCCCAACATTTCCCATATTGCAATAAACAGATCTACTACTTACAAGTTTATTTTAAAATATTTATATGTATTTTCCTCAAGATCTGGACAGAGTTGCATATCTGGGTCCTAAGATGAACAGAAAACCAAGTCTTTCATTTACTGAAAGTAGCCTATAGTTTCCTACCACTATTACATTGCAGCATTAAAAATCACAAACAAACTCAAAAGCTAAGAAAATTACAGCTACAGCCTATTTCTACATAGTGGCCAATAACTAGAGAATTTTTACATTTTTTTTTTCCCTTTTTTTAATAACTTGAAAATAAAACAATTCAGTTCAGACTGCATCAAAGCAATGTCTAAACCACTTAGAATTTGCAAGTCTATTGACATTTATGTCCTACTTTAAGTACAGCGACAGGACAACACATCAGCTGTATTCTTACCAGTAACTGTTCTTGGTCTTCCTTGGCATCCTTGTAAGAGGTGGATCCAGGCAACCAAGATGATAATGGAGTTTACAAGTGTCACACAGTAGTAACAGGTGTTGATCATGGTTCTTCTTGCAAATTCCACAACTTTTAATGTAGATAGCAGAAAAGCATTACAATTACATTTGAAATCATGAAGAATAAATGATACATCCCAGCACATTCCCCAGTTTATACAAATATGTGGCAACTTCAATTTGAATGTGTGTTTTAAGTGCATAATTACTTTTTGGAGTAATTATGGAGTAATTTTTGAGGGTTTTTTAAAGAACTTCTACTTATAAACAGTAAAGCATAAAAGGCACCTAAACAGAGTTAACAAAATAAATGGCTTTCAGTTTAAATTTTCGAGGGCTTCTAAAAAATAAGTAATCACTCAATACTTCAACAAAATGTACAAGTGGCAAATGGAAAAAACTTCATCAAAAACTTAAGCGTCAAATGCTTAAATATAAAATTATGCTGCTATTATCAGTCATAACAGTCATATGCTTATTCAGGTAACCACCCTGAAACAGGTCTGTGTTGCTGTTATATTGGGCAATGTAACAACTCATAGCAAATTACACTTCCTTTCTATCGTTATTTTACTGGAACTGAAATTTACTTACTTTGAAAAGATCAGGTATTCCCTGATTGCACTATAACATGGGAGAAATTAAATGACTGGAATTGAATGAAACAGAACTAATAAGGCATGACTCCTGTTATTTGTGGACATATCTAAATTGCCAAATCCTGAGCCCACTGCCACATTCCTAAGATTTCTACCTCTCGCAGTGCTAAAATTAACTTTTGCTTATGTAAATCATCTTCATTTAGCCTTCTAGCTAGGCAAGACACCACTTGCTGTGGTTGGAGGCCTGGCTGCTGCTCTCTAGATAAGGATAGACCATGTCGCTTCTTAGCTGTGGTGAGAGAATAAGATCCAAGACAACGTGTACTTTGCACAGTCATGCTCTGGAATCCTACTATACACTATTAGGCTTAAAAAAACCCAGTCAGTAGCTTCACAGCTTATGGAGAAGGGGAAAAGTTGGAACAATGACAGAGTAAGTTAATACATTTCATATTCTTGGGAAATAATAAAAACAGAAGTAGGGCAATTTAGTATGAGCAAAAAGTAAAAATTCTTACACGACAAGTGTTTTATGCACCTAGTGACTAAACAGTGTGATCACTATTCACAAAATCATCCACTTAGATGACTGCATTCAAAAAACAAGATGACCACTTAATTTTCACATCACATTAAAAAAGGACCTTTCTATTTCAGATGCAAAGAGTTACCTTTGCCATCAAAGCACTGCCATCAAATTAGCAAAAATACCCAAATCTTACTCATGTGTGCTAGGGTGAAGAATTGACCACTACTCCACTTAGCATTCAAAAGTAAGAAAAACATACAGACAACCTTAAAGTATTTTGTTAATTAAAAATTGAAGCAAACAATTTTCTCTGAACACCTTTCTGAAACTGTAACTTACTATTCTGTCAAGATTTAATTACTTGCCTATAAAGTACGGCTGGAAGCGTACATGTCTTCTGTGCTCCTCCTTCCTTTTTACTTGGTTTCCTTTCCTTAGGAGCCCGTAAAATTGCTGGTATGTTCAATTTCTATTGGATTTGAAGAAATGCAGTACACATGAGTGTTGACACTTTTAAAGAACACCACTCCAATCTCAATGCATGAAAGACAAATTATAATGAGTGGGAGATTGCTTAGCTAGCTATTTTACAGAGAAGAGCAACTACACATTTATCCCAGTATGGTTTTGTAATATAAAGTAATTCTTATACTCATTTTTTCAATTCAATAAAAAACACACAGAAAAACTAGCTTTTAGAATTTTTCTTCAAGCTTCCAATAGAGGGATGGACAAGGATTCATTTGTCTAAGCAGCTGAAACAAGCAAAGGCAAATTCATGAATCTGACAGAATACTGAGGTAGTTTATTTTCCACAGCACTGCAGCTACACTGGTGTTCGATAGGTTAATTAGAAAAATTATCTTATTGGACCAAGTCCTCCACAAAGCAGACGAGACTCTCTTCGGATTTCTACTAATCTGCAGTATGCTGGCTTCTCAGACAGCAACCATCTATCAAAGTCATTTCTCAGCAGTCCCGTGGGTCTGCATCTGTTCAACCAACTGGAAAAAAAATGTCATGCAAGCTGTGTAAATGAATTCTGCTCAACTCTTCTTTTTTTTTTTTTTTTTAATTTAGTAACATTTGCATCAGGAAATATATTTCTAAATACTTAACTCAAAGGAAAGAAAAATATCCTTGGTTCAAAAGATATATTATGTGAGAATTCTTCTATGCAAGTAAGAGAGATAGGTGGACAAAGAAAATTAGAAAAAGTGTGCATACCTTTGGAACTACTACTGCACAAATAAAGTGTAAGGTTCATTTTCTGAACAGCAGCACAAACTCAGCAGTACCAAAGGGCACAACAAAATTTTGACCTAAGTGTATGTGTGCATTTTCACAATAAGCAGTTTCTTCAATCTTGAATCATAATTGGAAATTATTTCAATCTCCCTCTCACACGCTAAACAACATTGCCTTTTAATACTTCTGACATAAAACATATTTGAAAACACTGCAAGAATCTACACTCCTCTTTTTTTTTTCTGTATCAGTGAGAACAAAGATAATCGCTGGCAACAGGAAGTAATCCAAATCTTCTACTGTCCTAGATATTTATATTCATCAAAATATTCTGCTCTGTCCAGTTGCACACCATCACTGCATTTAAAAGGATTTATCTCTTACAAAAGCTATAAAGAGTTAACATTATTTGAAGCCTACAGTAACTAAAGAGAATATGGATACAAAACCAGTAGGATTAACTCAACGCTTCATGTTAAGGTTCATCACAAATGACAGGTCAATCACTTACACCAAATGAAAGAATTTTGCAAACAAGAACACTATTACAACAACAAAATTAAGCTACAGGTCCCCAGTAGGTGGTTTGCAGAAGGCTAGGTACTTCAATCAGAAAGCATTATCCCCAGAGTAAAGCCTGGGTCTGATCAAATCAAATCAATTTATTTGACCACAGAAATCACAGAGAGAAACAAAAAGGGCTATTCTTGGAAAACTGGTTCTGCTGCCTTCTGTAAAGTGCAAAGGGAAGGGGGAGGAACCAACCAACCTGTCCAATGATTCTACCCAAAAGAGCCCAAATGCCTTGCCCTTCATTTCGTAGTTTTCCATTCATATTTTGGAGCTCTTCCAAGGACTCACACAGCTGAAAAGTTACAGAAAAAGAAAACAGGAATGAAAATTCATTAAAAGTTATTTAACAAAATTTATTCAACCTCTTACTTATCTAGGGTGCATTAATTTATTGTGGGATTAAAAAAACAATGAAACTCATATCAATATAGCTGAGATCAGTGCAACCATTCAGTAATACAACAGAACTAAATCAAAAAAACAGGGCAGCCACTTGTTTTGCAAAGATCTGAAGCATTTTAGCATGAAAATAAGGTTTCATAAAGTCAAGTAGAGAGCAAAACTAAAATACAGCAACATCTTGTATATGTTGTCCACACTACTTAAGCAGCAAGATTATAACAAGCGAACATATAAATTGATTAAAACTCTCTTTTGCCATACTAAAGAACACCCACTCACACTCATAGAAAGAGATAAAATGTATTAAAGGACACACGCAAAAAAAAAGGTTTTTTTCTCCATCTGTAAGTAACTGTTAGTTGACACCCAGAAGCCCCATGCACAATGTTAAAAGCTCCATGCACAATTTCCTTTGCTTTTATCATCTTTGAGTAGTTCACAAGGATCTGCTGCTACATTTTCCACATGTTCTTTTTTAATACACACACAGTTTAAGAATTCGAAGCTACATCATTTTTTGTCATCATTAACCATCACTTGATAGGTTGCTGAATTCGGCAAGAATTGCAGCATGTCATCTGTCACAAAAAGTACAGTATTTCTACGTTTCAAAATATTTAAATATTAAAAAAATAATAATTATGTAGTAAAAACGCACAACATTCTTTTTCAACCATGATGATGAATTAAAAAATTACATTAGCAACAATTTGGGGCAGCAATGCAATAATTTATGGACCACAAATTTGTTATACTCAAAAAAAACATGCAGAGGACACTATGGGTGTGTGAATACTGATTATTTCCACCCGAAAAAGTAGTCAAGTCATTAAATCTAGGATGAATACAACTGGAATTGCAGTTGACATAATTAAAAAACACTTGAAGTATCTTAGATTGCCAGTTATCAAGTAGGGCTCCAAGCAAAGAACCAAGCACGTTCAAAAACAACCTCAAACTGGACACAACCAAAACACACAAAAAAACAGAGAGAGAGAGAGAGAGAGAGAAAGAAGAAGACAGAGAGATAGAGAAGGAAGAGTCAAACTCTTTTGTCTTGAAGTCTCAAATGAAATACATACAAAGAAGGGAAAAAAGAACAACCTTATGACACAGGTTGACTCCTGAGAGGGACTGTCTGTCCATGCACTGAAGCACTCAGCAGGATCAGTTAAAGAGGTTGTGTCCAGTCAACATACAATATTTCAGAAGTTGACTCTACTTGTATGGGGGAAGACAGACTACTGAATATTTTTTAAAAGAAGACACATGTTTTAAAGTATTACTTTTAGAGAAGCAATAGTTTGCATCTTTCATTCTAAGGCATTTTCTTTCATGGAAAGAAAAATGCTATCAAAGTTAACAGCAGCAATACTAAAACAGCACAATGGTTTATTATCCCTTTTACTTCACCTTGTTATACTCCACATGAAGCTTTTCTTGCTCATTTTCTAATTTATCCTTGATATTCTTCTGTTCAGCCATATTCTCCTGGATTTGAATCATGCGCATATTTCTCTCTATTTAAAAGCAAATTACATTATTTCCTATTCTTGAATATATATTTTTAAGTTTTATGCACTAAAAAATAGTAATAGGAAGTATAAAACCGTAACAATACAGACACAAAAGTATGGCCTACTGGTTTATTACACACACAGAGTAGAATGAACAGTCATAACATTTACATTTTGTCGCATAAGTATTGCCGTTGTTTAAGTTACGAGCTTTGACCAGTCATCTAGCAAACAGTCACAAAGCCGTGCTATTCCACATAGAAATGGAGGAGGATTTAAAGAAAAAAATATTATACCAAAAGGTACCTGAGCTTCTACTCCCTCCTTAAAGACAGTTTAGTCTCCTATTTATATTTGAAAGATTTCATTCTTTTCTGAAATGTCTTTTTAAAAAAATATCTTTCTGGGTAAATAGAGATACCAAGCAGTAATATACCTGACATAAAACAAGGTCATAATTCACATTTCTCTATTAGTAAAAATTAAATACAAGTAAAATAAAAAAGCCAATGAATTAGCACAGCACAATGTAGCAAAGTGATATTTTTTTCATTGAGAAAAATAAGCCATTTTCACCCTTACCAAGGTAATAATTCACAAAGTCAGCAGTGAGAGCTGGTTGTTTATGTTTTCTTCTTCCATCAACGCTGGAACTAGTATCTGAAGTATCCACTGGGAAAATGTCTGTACTAATTCCCATTAACTCGGCCTTGCGCATGAGCTTGCGAATCGCCGAAGCGCTGCTGGTGAGTGGTCGCGGCAGCTTCTCCCTGGGAACCCAGGCCTGCGGCCTGGTGGTACGGGCCAGCTCCGCCTTAGCACGGTACTGCTGGAGCCTGGCATTGATTCGAGCCTGCAATAAAGAATTCCACAAATTAAAAACATAAGAGGAACAATCCTAAATTAGTTTTAATTTGGAATGCATCTACATTTTATTTTCATTTCAATAGCCGCACAATCTAACCAATGCCATTTTCACTCCAGAACTCTACAACTCAAGAAACGGCCGTTGAAGACAGACATTTCATTTTACTTTAAAATGCATACAAAAATGACATTATCCTTTCACTAGGTTCTGGAGCTATGCACACGTTTCTTGACGAGATCTCCCCACCAATGAAAGTAGCACAGATGACTGCTGGCTTTCAGACAACCCTTTCTAATGATAATTTGATGGGACTGTGAAAACTCACTACTGGAAAAAGCCTTGGTTGACCTATCATAAATATATTTAGATACATTTTGAATTGTTATCTTTGCGAGCAACAAAAGTTGATGAGGAGCATTTTTGCCATATTTGAAATAATTTCATAGAACTCCTTTCTCAATGCCACTTCTCCTTATAGATGTTAAACTTGCTAATTATAATTTGTCACAAGCACAGCCCAAACAGAAGTAAAGGAGACAAGAGAAGCTCACAATATGTATTGTTGATGACATCTGCATATTTGGGAGCATCTGGGAGATCTACCCCAGAAGATCAAGCTGTTACTGACAGTTGGAAAACACTGTCTTGAGGGAACTCTATGAGAGTGGCAATTCTGGCAGAAAATCACATCAACATACAAACCTTTAGAGGCAAAATTCCAGCTGACTATCAGCTAGAAGTTGTTTACTTGCCTGCACAAAGAAGAAACTAAACTAATGTGACTGCCCCACCATATGGTGTGAGATACTCCAGAGACAAAAGCAAAAAAGTGTGCATATACATGTACGCTACGGTTAAGGAACATCTCTGATTCCAAACAGAATCCTTGAAGGTAGTATTTCAGACAGTTTAACACATTACCTTACTAGGTCCTGAACACTAATGACCAAGAAACATGGCAAATGTGACATACAGTTCAACTCTGACCCCAATGGCTTTTCTCTTGGACCCACAGCAGCAGGTATCAGCCACCACTTCACTTAATTCTCCACTGGAAGGACCAAGGATGGTTCACAGCTTCCTCAGCTAAGATGCTTCTTTACTGATTACATGCTCAGTTCTGAAACCTTTGAGGTCATTTAAGATGTCATACAACTGTATACCCAGAGCCTTATTGCAGGAATAGATAATAGATTAAAATGACTAATGTCTAAATGGAATCCTCAATTTAAGTTACTTGAATTTAAGCAATTTTCAAGTATATACTTTGCTCAAGGAATGTACATTTCTTTAATTAATATTTTAATAGAGTATTTCAATGCAGAACATCTTTCAATAATCAGTAACAGTCCTAGTCTGTTTTGTTATTACACTCTTTTGAGGGATTTAATTTCTTGGGTTACACCACTGTTTCAGTTCTTCCTGCTTGGACTACAAGGCATCAAATATCTTTTTGCTGTACAACTGTATACTTACTTATGTTAGGTCAGTGTTTGTAAATCTTAATTAAGCCAAAAAAATTCTGTGGCAATGAGCTTTTGTATGTCCATATATATATGCACTACAGATATATATAAATATGTATATACATATATAAATATGCATATGTTTACTTCTTAATCCCTTTTTTCCCCAGACTAAGCTGTCTCAAGATTCTTATTTCTCAGATAAAATCCTTATTTAACAAAACATGGTTGAATTTACTGATGGGATTTTAACTTCCTCACGCAGACAACATATGGTAAGGGGTGAATTTAGACACACTCTGTGTCAACTCTCCAGTCAGACATTTCTAGTATGTATTAAGTATCCCTTAGAGTTCTGCACTTTAGTGACACAGAAACTACTGAAAGGCCAACGCTTACTTCATAAAATCCCAGTACATACAATTGGACATGGATATATATTTTTCAAGTATTCTATTTGTTTTCATCCACATAAACTCAGACATACACACAATACTAATGCAAATTCATACAATACCAAAGCCATCAATAGTGAAAACAAGTGGCTGTACAAACTGTATGCAAGTTACCATGTTTGTAACAAGGTGCCTATGACACCATGTCAAGTAACCGTACCTGCAATTTTCAGCATTCATTCTTTCCATTTCAAAACATTTAATCCAAATAATTTAGATTAAAAAACTGCAGGGTCTTGGTTTGGGGGAAAGAGCAGGAAGAGAGAGAAATGCTAGGAACTTATCAGCTTTATCATCAGTGCATAATATATGCCTGAAAGCAGAGCTAATAAGCCCTGTTGTACCCAAACTGATTCTGCACAACGAGCACTTACCATTGTGTTGGGTAGTGTTCATATCATTGTGATGGCTCCCCTACACAGGTGCATTTTGATGTCATTGAGAGCTAAGTGTATTCAGCAAGAATTATGAAACTAGTTTTAAATCAAGCTACATGAAGCTCAATACTCCACAGAAATATTTTATTCAAAATGCTTCTACGATAAGTTTGCTCGTGCTCAAAATCATTCTCAACAGCACAGGTCATTTTAAAAATAGTATTCTCCTACTCAAAGATCCTCGAAGAATTAGAAAGGTATGATTTTGTTAAAATAAAAAGTTTGATATTACGGAAATTTATTTTCCAATCCTTGCACTACAATTCTGAAGTCAGAAAAAAAAAGCTGTTACTTCTCTCCCATAAATGACTTCCATTATTTACAGCACCTTCTAACTGCTACAACAGAGTAGACAGGATTTGTTCAGATAACAAGATGCTTTTCTACACAGGTATGTTTTTTACACGGAATGCAGTTCAGTCTAAGCAGTGAAGCAAACTATGCTATAAATTCTTCAGAATCAGAAAAATAATAAAGAACACATATTGAAACATATGGAAGTACACAGACTCCCTCAGAGGGACTGAAATCTTGATATCAACAGGACTTGTCACTTCAGGCAACACTTTAGGCAAGCTCAACTCTTCTGCCAAGTTCAAGATATTAAGGGAAAAAAGTAATACTGAACTTAGATGTAGAAATATGCCTAATTTTTTCCTGTCTGGATTTTTTTCTTAAGAATCTTGAAGAAAATGTTAAACAAAATCTATGAATTACAATGAAAAAGTAATTACCAACTTTTTGCCTCAAAAACAAAGTAATATTTTTCAATTCAGAAAAGCATGGATATCCATATTTGATATTTATTGAAATATATATGATATACATATATATTTGAGAATTGTTCTTAGAGACTAAAATCTACAAATAGTTAACTGCATTGTTAAATGACCACGCACTATCAATACATTTCACATTTAATTTTCTACTATAACATTTTTCCGCTGTCTTTATTTCTGTCTTGTTTAGCATGGATGATTAAACAGAGGCACCTGTGTCACGAATACAGTACCTGAGCTTCTGGAGAAAGCTGCTTTTCTCTTTCCTGCAAGGACATTTTACAGTAAGACTGTAATGCCAAGTAGTTCTTCCGCTTCCATTTTCTGTCTAACCTGTCCGCATGCTGTTTACAATAAGCAAAAAAAGGGTCAGCTATATCCTGTTTCAGAGAAAACAAAGGGGAAGGAACGAAAATAAAGTAAGACATACAAGGCCAAAAGGCTCTGAACAGCACAAACATTCTGACAGTCAGTTCACATGTTCAAATGGACATGTTTTTAAAATAATTATTTTTCTAAATCAATTTTTTCATCTTGATACAATTTACAATATAAGCCGGTTTCACATTGTTTTTATTGCATGATCTGAAATGCTTTTAAACTTATTAACTATTAAGTAACACATTAACTATTTAACTGTCTACTATTCAATCTCTGTACTATTTTTGCATTCCCAGGGAAAAAAAAAAAATCAAAATAAATCTCTATGTACAAATCCCTTTAACATATAACATATATTGTTAATTTCCTATTGCTTCACTTTTACACTATATCCTACAAGTGCTTAACGATTCTGAATAATATCAAAAGCAATATATTTAATTTCTCAAACAGTCTTCCAACTGTTTTGGTGGCTATACCCTCACATGATTTATCACCTCTCAGATGATCGTGTTTTTTAACATTTTTCACTGTTCATTCCATCAGACATACAGATCATCATGGCTGTAAATTTACAGCAACTTTTAGCACCTGCAAAACTTGCAAGCAGAATAGAGACATCTGAGCCACAAGGAGATACGGTTTGAGAAGTACATTTCCTTCCCAGCATACTTTCGTAAGTGTAGAAACAGTCATAAATCTATAGACTAAGAAGAAAAACTTAAAGCAGTCTACCTTCATAAAGTAATACAAATACTAATAAATTATTTGCCTACCAATTTTTCCTTTACTCCACCTATAAAACATAAACCAATAAAATCTACAGAGACTTTCTTTACAAGAACATTTTATTTTGATTTAGATTTTCACAGTATGTGACAGCTTACTTCCAAAAATTAGCAGCCCCTAAAATTAGACTGTGTGAGGCCTTGATTAAAAATGTTTTGATTACAGAAAACACGCAACATTTTAAGGTGGAAAGGCAAGTAAATGCATACATCTAGAAGAAATTCACACTGAGTGTTTGAAGAATCAACATTACACATAATTTATTAAGGACAACAACAATGAGGCAATGTGCTATCTTCCTATTTATCAGCTTAACTGAAGAAAGCATTTTGTGATTCTTTTATTAATCCCTTAGTGGTCCACTGTTTTCAGAAACAAAAGTGTCAAGATCAACAGTGCAAGTAATGCTTGTATTTTTGTTACCTGTGGTACTTCCTAAGGCAGTAAGTTAAATTGAGCAGCTATGAACATGACAGGCTTAATCTAAATGATACATATCAGGATAAAATTGGACAATCTAAAGGTACTTATACCATAAAAATGAACTGGGAAGTAGGAGTTTCAAGTCTAAATTGCTTTGGATCATATTACAGGGAAGAACTGCTAAGAACAGATATTAAGAAATTATCAGCAAGTTAGAAATATTTGCTTTTCATTCTGATTCCTAAGATTAATGTTACCACAAGGAAAGTCATATATCTGTACTGCAATTTGAAGAAAATAGTGGAACACATGCATGAAAAAACCTGACATTAGAAATGTAGTTTATTTCTCAAAACTCCTATTTGGTATGAAACAGAGATTACTCCATTACACAAACTGCTAGGTAAGTATGTCACCCTAGGTGAAGTTCAAGAAATAGAGTTAGAATTCATGTCTGTATTGACTGATAGTCCCTTAAGCCAACTGCTGTGTTAACTTTCTCTACCCTGTTTTCCAGTCAATTTCATAAGGCTGGACAATTTGGGGAACAAAGAGCTCTCCCTGTACAGTGTCCTTGTTACCTATTTACAAAAACTGTGTTCAGGGTCTGTGAACAAAAAAGCCACAATTTCAGGTTGTCTTCATAAGCTTTCAACAGAGGTCTTTTATTGTGTCCTTTCCATAGCTACCTCTTCCGCTGCTGCTTCTGAGAGGAGGCCTTCCTTCTGAGCACAGGTCACATGGAAATAAGCTCTGCACATCCCAGCATCACAGCTAATGCAGACACCAGTTCTGGCAAAACGAGGATCTTCACAAAAACTGCATTCCTTTATAAAAAAAGCATGGAAAATGCCAGAGTAAATATTTCAGGTGCATTTTGGTAATTTACATTTTACATATAAAAGCCAAACTGGTAGGTTACTCCTGTGTGGTACAGAAACCACGTATGTTCCTGACAGCTGACACTACTTAAAGCTTCATGCTTTCTCAACCCCCACTACTGATTTAATTTTCAACAAGCAATGGTAAAGTGCTTAAACAACCTAAAAGGCATGTTGGATGAATTTTTATATGACCCTCCACATCTTGCATTCCCCTTCACAGAAACAACTAAATACCACCCAAGCAATTCAAGCACAATTAATTATGGTATCATAAAAAACACTACTCCTCAGCAAAAGTTCAATTGTTCGACAAGTTCAGAGGGCACACAACAAAAAAAGGGCAGTGCTCTGGACTGAAAAACATAGATAATTATGTAGCTGTTCTTTTGATAAACAATGACCGAGTAAACATGTGACAATGCAAAAAAAAATACTCAAAAATCATAAACAAAAGAAGGTTGCAATTCACTTAATTAAGGCACTATGGCTTCAGATATGTGCATTCTAGGCACAGTCATTTGCAACACAGCAAACTGATGTCCCCTAATGTGACTTGGAAAAAGCCAACAAACTTATTTTTCAGTCAGATCCATTCCTCGCCAAAATTTCATACCAAACAGCTGTGTCAGCAAATTATAGTGATGAGCACATAAGCAGGAAACGGAAACACTGGCTGCTTAAGCAGTGCTGCTATCCAGTGCATAAAGATGATCTAAAATTATACAGGCATGCATTTCTTAAGTCTCCTACTCGTTTAATAGAGAGCAAAGGTGTGTATTACCTACAGAAAATACCTCCACGTAGAAAGTTAAACAACAACAGAAAGGAATGACAAGGAAAGCTCTGTGACTGAAGAACCTCAAAACACCCACACATTACACTAGAAGGGCACCCTTTAGCTGTGTAGCTGCAACATGTAACAGATCAGAAATTAAGTAAAAAAGAATATTATATTAAGCTGGTTTTGCAGGGGGAAATTTAGCTAAGTAAGCTGTAATTTCCACACTTGATACAATAAATAGTATTTATAGCTTCACAAGAGTAATGAGCCCTCACTTGTACAGTTCACTTTCACCTTACTCACAAAAGAAGAGATGCCCAAATTCTTTGTCCTGCTCCTATACATCACTCATGTTATTAAAGAGCATGACTCATTGCAACAACAGTTTGCAGGGTCTGGGGTGCTTGCTCCAAACTTTTTATACAAACATTTCTAAAAAATGCTAAATGCCTCAGCAGACCCATGCTCCTGATACAGGTATGTTGTACATGGGCAATCCAAAGTGTTTTAATTTATTTTATATATTGTATGTAATTTTAAAAATGCACTATGTATTTTCATTTAATATTAAACCTAACAAATGGACATTCCAGAAAATGAAACTGACTTTGCAGAAATGAAGTGTTAGAGCTGCAGACATACAGCCACCTTCCCTCACGTTAGCCTGACAGATATGTCTTCTCCACGCTCTCTACATTAGACATAGAAACAGTATTTAATAAATTACCAAGTGCTGTCCTCTGCCCATTGCAGTGGTTTTCTGTATCATTTGTTCATGATCACTTCTGATCTCGATTGAAAACATTTACGTGTAAAACCATTTTAATTTTCACGACATTTTTGGTTCATGTTAAGGAGCTCATGTTGCTTTGGATTTTTCTAAATACTGCTTTGCAGCAACCTTTTTGTATGCATTCTAGCTTGTATTCATTCTAGTTTATATAAAGACTCGAAAGTAATTTTTACTGAATATATATCTGCCCCTTTCTTAATCAACTTAACCTCCCATTTCTCATCTCATAAATCCTCTTCACTTTTCACTGGTGTTGTCAATCTGCCTGTAAAAGAAATTAGCACTTGTGTAAAAAATAGGGAAATGGGGGGAAACAGTGACAGAAATTATGGAGAACAGTGGTAAGGAAACAGATACAGGGAGGGAAGAGCCATATACAACACCAATGGACAAACTTTATCTCATTTTTAGACATGAACCTCAGTGAAATTGCCATAAAAAAATAAAGTTGGGAAGATACATGTTATTCTAGTATATGTAAAAACATACAATAGAGCTACTTGCTGGCACTGCGCTTCTTCTAAACTTACCTTTGCACCGTACTTTGAGTAATTCATTTCAGTTAGTGTTACTGGCCGCAGCTTGTCAATATCTCCAAATGCCACTCCTGGAACATAGAGGGCACAAACAATATGGACCCACCTAAAACAGCAGATAAAATCAGGTTACTGTTATCAACATCTTGATTCTGTATTATACTCACCATTTGCAGATCTCAAAGTGCCTTGTAAATGTTGCAGATGCTAGAAAAAACATGTTTGAAGAAAAGTACATTAGAAGCAGGGATGGAGTGCCTATTTGGAATTCAGCAGCTCAGACACTGACACAGAGTAAGGCCTTTCAAATCCACTGGGATTGCTCTGCCTGTCTGGATCAAGGGCTGGGCTACCATCACCTTTCTGTTCTGGTGGCTTTCACATGGGGCTCCACACACTTCTCATGCAGGTATGTGAATATTTTGATATTACTTATAAAGCTAAGGCAGACAAACACTTTCATGATGGAGTAGGATGTAAAAAGGGGAAAAACAAAATTACACAGGTAGTCACAGCAACTCTGAGCTCTGGGCATACAGCTATGAAGTACTTAAAACACAGCATCAGTTAGACTTTGCACTGTTAGTTACACCTGTTAGTATCACCAAACTAGTTTTAAGCAACATGGATAAGATCTGCATTGAGTAATAAACACAGCTGGGTAGAATTACAGAAAAGCCTATCTGAAACTCATATGTACAGACTGTTACTTAGTTGTACTCTTCTTCACTGGCCATAAACGAACTGCAGAATACTAAGTCTGAATCTTCAGCCCGGAAAGGCAGAAAATGAGACAGCATGAATATGGACCTCAGTGTCTAGTAATTAAATACCACATAATGGTAAAGGCTTCAGCCTGAAGTCTGCCTTTGACAGAGATCTTTCTAATCTCCTGAAACTCTCAGCTACCAAAACTGAGCCTTGCAGCAGGAGACAAATTTTCTTCTTCTTCATATCATGAACACTTTCTAGAAAATCCAACTCTCATTGTCACAAACCATCAGTCAGGGACAAACTCAGAATCTGTCCTGCACAGACAGCACGCACGACTCCAATTAACTAAGACAAACTACTTCAAATAATCTTTCAGTTTTACCATAATTCTGCAACTATTTGCTACTCCTTGCTAAGACACCAGGTGGGAGCAAACTGCGATAAACAGAAGGTTAAGACTGCTATTTTTTGTTATCTTAAAATATTCAAGAAAATAGCCTTACAATTGCAGAGATATGTAGCTATCACCTTGAACCTGTGAGTTCCTCAATGCCCATGTCAATCATGACATGGGATACAATCAGTGACTTCAGATGTAACCAAGCTGAAATATCCTGTGTTTGACCCTGAGCAAGGATGTTAATTCAGCACTTTACAATCTTACCAGTCATTAATGTTTAACAGCAAATATATCACTGCTGAAGACTAAAACTCTTTTCTGTTCTGTTCTAATCAAATAATAAAATCTACTTCCTGTATTCAAGAAGACTCACGATGATATGAAATGATATGAGCTACATGTAACCCTGATTTCCCATGTTTCCCAAAGCACCATGCTTCTCATCAATGGTCCTTAGACCTACAGTGCTGGAATTTATCACATTCAGATTTATTAAGTTTTGCATTATTTATGAATCATATATCCAAACAAATTCAAAAAAAAGCAAAATATGAAAGGTTCAGTAGCAAGCTCAAAAATACATATATATTCAGGTCTTTACAAAAGAAAACAACAATCTTGCAATGCCCAAGATTGGTGGGCTGACTTAGAAGCCATTAAGTCGCACCACTCTATAAGAAATTTCTCAGTAAACCTAAAATAAGCCACAACATTGACTGATCCATAGTACCATATCTGACAAGACTCTTTCCATCTGTGTATTTGAAAACAAGTTTTTACCCTACAGTTACATTACTCAGGTTTGAGACGCTAAGTGGTAAATTTCCTTTAAAACACAAAAACTTAAAACAATGAGAATAATGTATATCCCAAATACACTTTTACATGCGAGAACTGCATTGCTTTGTCTTCAGAGATTTTACTAGTATTCTTCACATCCGCAAAAGGATTTGGTCACAGCGCTGTAACAACTGGAAGGTGCAAAGAAAATTTAAAGTTTAAAGACGAGTTACAACCTTGTCTGTAAATAATGAAGTACAAATATGACAGCCTGCTAGCTGCCAGAGAACAAGCTGAGATATTCAAGTGTTCTACCAAACTTATTGCTGCTCAGAAAAGGAGTACAGCTCATTTCGGGTTTCATTACAGTATAAACACTCCAGCGTGCCAGCACAACCCCGTAATTTAATACAATGCTTTATGCAAAAAATAAGATTCTTCTCATTAGTATATGGAAAATACATTTCCTGTCTGACTCCTCACTTATCCAATGGAGGCACAAGATATTCCTGTGCGGGAGCAATGGAGCACTGGGTACCACTTCTGCCCTTCCACCCTGTATCCAGAAGTGGCAATAGCGCAGCCTAAATCGCTACCATACCTTAAAGAAATATTCTTCTATAGGAAAAAGCCTACATATGTGCTTAAATGTGTACTTTGGTAAATATTATACATTATTATGTATAATATAAAAATATATATTTATGAATAATATAAATATAAATATTACTAAAATACATACCTTATTTAAATGAATGTATTCTACTTGTTTGCAAAAGGAAATAAAAGTATTTTTTAAAAGCAAAATACCACATGCAGAATGAGACCTATAACCTTGAGTTAAAGAGACTGCTTGTTTGTAAATACAAAAATCTGAATTCTGCAGGGCTTCTTTTCTATACTCTTCCTTCAATTTAAAATGTGTAACATAAGCTGAAGTTAAATATCTCCACAATTACTATTCTTAACAAAAATCCAAGGTTCTGGTTGGAGATTTTTGACAGTAAGTTTTAATACAGACTCTTAAATGTACCCTCCAAAGTTCAATATGAAGATACACATCTTCTACAAGCAGCTGCTTTCTCGATTTAATTTGCACAGTCTTTTCATGCTCCACTGGTGTATTGAATGCTGCTGCACTCTGTAGGAGTTTATCTATGATAAACCCAACAGCTGGCTGCTTGCTTCATACTGACCTTCTCAAAATGTTTTAGTACATGTCACCCAAGTATTGCAGTATTACAGATTTAAACTGCCATTTCAGTGTGATTGGCACACAAGTGCCTCATTTCTTTAACCACCTATATGTGAACTCAGACCTGAATCTTTATTAAAAAACATACACCAGTCAGTCAAGTTCACAGCTGAAGAAGTTTCAGCTGCTTTTAATACCAGTTCTAAATATTTTCCTGCTCATTTATTTAGCTGCACATGTTTTAGAAGCTTGTAATTAAGACAAATTGGGTAATCAAAGAAGAATAATCTTCCTTGTTACTTTACCATCCATTTAGCTTGGAGCAATGATGACAGATGTTGATTAGGGAAGAAGAAAAACTTCATACTGAAACAAGGACAGAATTTATATTTTTGGATAATAACATTTTGAGAAGTAAAATTTCATAAATTCATATTTATACTTGTGATACTGTGAGGCTAATGTGAAAAAGCTTCTGCTGAAACATTAAGCACCTCATTATTCTAATGATTCACCTTTCATGTAGGAAGAGAGAAGTTATTCCAACTTGCTTATGAAGAGAAACTGAATAGGTTTGGTTTGTGTAATTTCCAGCACTGATGCATATGAAGAATTTATTTTAAAAAGGTGGTAAGGGGATGAAGAGAAATGGTGAGTTAAAGGAATCTTTATTCAGTAGTCTCTTCCGGATAATATTTCAAGAAAAGCACCTGGACTGAGTTGCAGTTGACTGAGTACAGGGAAAAACATCATGGATGTTTTCATGACACTATCCTTCATCTACAGTGTCCCCCTACCCTTGAGAATTCAAATTTGTAAAAAAATAATAGAGAGCACAGGAATTTCCACATATTAGTAATGTGAATTAGTAATTAGCAATTAGTATTTATTTTTTTCTAGTACATAAGTTCTAGTCATTTGATAAGCAGTATCACATTATCTAGCAGATAAAGATACAATAATAATAATAAATTATTGTGATAATGTCCACAATCACAAAGGCAGGCAGATGCTTCTGCACAGACAATGTCACAAAGAAAATACTTCCAGGTTAACCAAAAGCATAACATCATTTTACAAGAAGAAATTTAAGGAATATTTTAAATGCTAACTCTAGATTCTACTAGGGTTATATGGGAAATCACATACATAGTGCTTAAATTGCTTACAGAACACAGGAATAATAAGTTTAAAATAAAATTTGCCAGGTGATATCAAGTCTCACACAATTGACTTTTAGTCTTTAAAAACATTTTTTTTCTGCTTATAGAACTATTATTATTAAAACAACTGGAAAAAGCACAATTTGCTTAATTGCATAAAAGCTTTATAAGGGAGGGGCACAGACACTCTTGAACCTAATACAGACCAGAAAACAAGGATATGAACCCCATAAGTATTAAAAAAGAAGCACTACTGTCAAAATTATTCACTATAAATCCTGACTCACTCGTGTAACATTTGTTTTTAAAAGCTTATGACAAGCTCAGTATCTGAAAGCTTTTGTTTATTACCACAAATCTGCAATTTATACAACCATAAAATGTATGGAAAAAGAACTTACTTGTCATGGTCTGTAAAGAAAAAAAAAGAAGCAAACAAAACCATGCAGCAAAAAATAGTAATATTACCCATAAATCAGACATCATTGATAATCTAGTGTCCTCCTTTATTATAGAGAAGTAGTTACCATTAATACTTACACCTTCATTTATGTGACAGGATTGGAATATGTGACAGGAATGGAAGACATCACATGAGAATTAATCTGCTTATTCTCAAATTAAACCTGAATTCCATTCTAAAACGCCCACCTCTGGTTGCAAATTATCAGAAGCAAAGCATATTCTCAAAAATCAGTAATATAATTTTTATAATTCAAAATAACCATAATATGCTGGGTCTGTCTGAATACCTTTAGCATAACTTCAATATAATTTTGTTACGGTACTTTTTACCATTACCTGGAATTACTGATCCAGTCTTTTGCTCTCCTAAAAAAAAGCACATAGTTCTCCTCCCACTCACATCATACTTGAAAGTCAATAGACTTGAGCAGAGTCTGTACAAGGTTTAAGTTATGGAAATGTCTCCTATAGGAATAGACTAGGGAACTGGTTCCTATAGGAACTGTCTTCTACAGGAACAAACCCAATCTTTCAAATGTAAGATGACACCAAATTTAAAACATCACTTATTCAGTCTTACCTGCCAGCATCAGTCTCCTTGAAGATCCCATCCTGGTTGGGACACAATTCACAACTAGGTGTGACACCACATTTGCATGCATCACAAAACCAAGGCTCTGTGGAATTTTCTGAAGCTGAACTCATGATAGAGTCACTCTCTCCATCAACACCATAGCAACCTACGTACAGGATAAATGGAAGAACAATATAAGACAAGACAATTGTACAAGCAGACACTCACCAGTTATGACTTCAGCAAGAAGCACACACATATAGATTCAGGGTAATGATATTCAGAAAAATACCAAGATACCCAAGAAAACTTAAAATATTTTTGAAAACATTACCATTAGTGCCAAATTTACATTTTAAAGAGACTTTAATTCTAAGAAGTAATCTATTTTATGTGACTGTCTTAGATTACAAACGAAAAACAAGAAGAAAAAGACTTTTCTACTTTATTCTTCTTTATCCTTTTTTTATTCACTTGGTGTTCTTCCAGACTTTCTATCAAGAAGGAAAGTAAGAAAACAAGACTTACAGTAACCAATAAAGACTGAGAAAAACTCAATGCTTTTTTCAAATAAAGAAATATATTTTAAGTTAAATGCAACAAGCTCTTCTCCTTGAAAATTACCATTTTTTGGAGAGAAGGGGAGGGTGCTTGGTTTGTTGTTTTTCTCTAGAGATTCATAATGTCAGTAGAATCCAGTCAACAAATATGCACTCTACTTTTCCACCTTGCATTCAGCATCCAAATCAAAGACAAGAGAATATACACATGAAATAAAAACCACTATTTGACTACTTTCAGTTGTAAGACTGAGCTTCAAAACACTTCTTGCAACTTCAAAACTGACATATACTTTGTGGAGCACAGACTGACAACTCTGAGACATGAACACTGGTGATTTATAAAGAATTTATCTTTTTTTAAAGCACTGTCATTTGTACTTGGTTTTAAAATATGCCTAGATTCATTCATTCAGTTTCTCCATTCCTCTTCAGTATATCCACTGTATTCTTTATGATTGTTAAGTTGCTTCTACATGCTTAATTACCACAAACTTAGAAAAACAGTATTTTTAAAGTGATTTAGAAGCTTGTTACTTAAATTTTGCACAAGAGTAAGAGCTACTGCAAATGACAAAAAGGAAAATCTTAAAGCTAATCACCAGAAAACTGTATTTTTGCATATCCCACACTTTGAACATTTAGCTGCTATTCAATAAGAGAAAAAATATTTAATTGTCAACACTTAAAAGACAGTAGTGACTTTACTAAAAGATTAAATTCAGCTATTTGACAAATATAACGATCAAGTCAACATTTGTGCTTTCAGAGCAGCGAAATTGTTGAATTCTGCAATTAAATAGCAACATGATTTGTTACTGTGTTTCATTACCTGCTGGCTGTAATAAAATAGCAACAGTGCTCTAGCTCCCCTTCCGACAGAAACAGAGTGAATGAAACTACATTCAGGAAATAAGCAACACTATAGGAATCATTTAAGAAATACAGTCTTTCATTAAGAATGAGGGTCATCAATAAGAATTAAATAAGAAGACAGAATGTTTCTTTTCATTATAAAAAGTATTCCACAATGAAAGGACAAGTAATGTGCAGAAGAGCATTTACAGACAAATTTCATTAGAGATAAGCAAGATGCAACAGTTCACACATAAGGCAACTCCATCTTCTATTTTAGAATGTGGTATCTCCTTTAAGCAGTTTTCCAGAAAGTAATTTTTTAAGTTCTAATAACACGATCTTGAATACATGACAGTAAATCTCCTTTTCAGCAATAACACTAATTTACAAACACACAGTCCATTGACATCATAGAGCTGATGAATCATTAACCTTTTTATAATTCCTTCAGACTTCCAAACATCACTAAAAATTTCCTTACATTACAGAACCAGTAGTACTGCCCTCGATCCACATGGCAAAATAAAATCAGTTTCTTTCAAACACTGATGCTTCTTCAGCGACCAAAAGTAATTAGATTTGCTTTTCTAACCTAAGTGCCATCAATCTGCTAAAATTAGAATGATGACTTCCCCAACTGTCTTACTTCATTCTGATATAGTTGCTTTATTATACTTATCAGTCATTTATACCTGGTTATTTTTTATCCTTTTTCCTAGAAAATGACCCAAATGTGCTGCAATTATTTCCATCCTTATCGTATGTGTTGACACTAAACATGATTTCTATATAATACAAATCTAGGTCCTTTTCTACAGTAAGAAATAAAAAAAAAGAAATTTTC
This sequence comes from Cephalopterus ornatus, assembly GCA_013396775.1. Lineage (NCBI taxonomy): Eukaryota > Metazoa > Chordata > Aves > Passeriformes > Cotingidae > Cephalopterus > Cephalopterus ornatus. Next base: position 32,580 of record VZRE01016824.1, read on the forward strand.
CATAATTTTAACACAATTTTTTCGTCCCAATTTGTATATAAAAGTTAGTGACAGCTTTAGAGTTTAAGATCTCTGACAGACAAGGAAGGATTTACTCTTTTTCCTTAACTGTAAAAGCTAAACACAGTACTGTTACAACCAGCAAAAGGGGTGGTCGTTAGTCGGAGAAAAGAGACTAGATTACCATTAATCATTGCTGATTTGTCTGACACGTCCAGAGTTCACCTTCTAGGAGTTAGGACTAATGCATACAAACATTGAAACGAAACTCGGTTTTATGAACAATACTTTCAAATAGGTAATTAGGTAATGCTCCATAAATAATTTCTACTCAAGTCTTGAGTAGAAATTTAAGCTGAAGCTTAAATTTGATCTAATAATACTTATCAAAATGAAGAGTTAAGTCTCAAAATTTATTAGAAACCACTTGTTAAGGAGACACAAGTACTTTAACCCAGAATTGTTCTTATGTGTGTTAAAAAGAGTCATTTGCTACTTTTGAGTTGTTAAGTGATAACAGAAACCATTCATCAATGTAATATCCATACAGATAATAAGTATGTTCAACAGCTATAATAGTGAAATGTCCATAAAGCTAAAACCAATAAGTAGGGTGACACATCTTGCTTCTGGTTTTGACGCCAAAAATCCTTATGTGTAAGAAGATAATTAAATTCCTTCAAAAAACTAGCAGTGAAAGTTCCTTGCAGGCCAAAAACATATAGTGAAGCAAAATATTACTAGTAGCTCAATTTTTAAATAATAAAACTTTCATGATTCAAAACCATCAAAATAACTCAGAACAAAAAAATATTCAATGACAAAATATACTTGTCCTGATTTAAAGAATGACATCTAGCACAATCATAGTATCATTTAAGATTTAGATGCCAAGTGTGTACAGGAGCAGATGTAATGTTTGTTTTTCAGATGTACAAGGAACAAAACCCTACTTCATATAGGGCAAAAGCAGTTTCAGAACAAAACCTTATTGAAGAAATATATCCATTTTGTTAAAATTTTGTTGAATTTCATTCCAAGTGTATTTGAAACAATGAAAAGTTAAGATCATTACAGCATTTACCTGGGATGTGAAAGACTCTGAAGTCTCTGCACAGCCGAAAACAGAGCAAGCACATTAATCTGTTCTCCCATAATCAGTGCTGTCATCACATGTGCTAGTTATTCCAGACTAAATAACTCAGTCTCTTTTGCAAGTTGCATCACTTCTATATATAAAGATTATAGTATTTATTGTCCTACATGCCTACTAATTCTGCAGTGTAACTGCAGCAGGTCAAAATTTTTCCAATATGCTGAGAAACAAAAAAACTTCTATATCTTACAGTTTTTCAAGAACTGGAAATCTACTTTCTGAGTACTAACTAACAACCATAATGAAAACCCAAAATTTCTCAATATACTGACCTTATTTCTTCTCTTGTTATTACAAATTGCAACAGAAAATGCCAGCAAACAAATAGTTTGGTCAGATTAACATCACATTTTTAAATAACAGAATGCTATAAACACCTTGTCAAAATCTAAAATTGCAGATAAACAGATTATCAAATACATTCAAGGAAGGAGATGCAATTAATTAACGCTAATGAAAAAGATGAACTCTGCACTTTTAGCAGTTTTTATTTTCTAATTTCAAGTACCTTTATAACATTCATGTGAAGGGATTAATATTTCCCTTACTTCCTCTTTAAAAATGAGGAAAAAAGGTGTTTTCTATTGCATGGTTTTAACCAAGCTTTTATGTGTTAAATGAGGCCTGCAGTACAAAAGGCACTCGATTTAAAATCTAAATGCATTTTTGTCCAAATCTGTCTAAAAAGTTACAATATGGAGATGAAGAGTTCTGAGGTTTTAAAAACAGCTGTATTTTTATATTCTTACCACAGTAATATTGTTTCATCTATAACAGACAAGTACCTCTATAAATATATCATTTTAGGATCCTTAAGAATGGTGAATACAACAAAGGTTCAACTTACTATCTGCCTTCTTTTGCTATACTGAAAGAATTATTTTGGTCCAATTACCAAAAACTTTAAAAAACATTATTTTTATGACTCTTCAAAATGCACAGAGATCCAGATACAAAGCTACTGCCTAGTAAATCATTAAATTCCAGTATTAAACAGCTGTGCTGATGAACAAATAAAAGTTGTTCAGTCCCACTGAACTATTGGGAATTGATGGTGTTGGAACACAAGGTAACCTAAGGGCTCACTACAAGCAAAAGCATCAGGAGGTAATTTTTAGGTTCTTCCTAAAAGCACCACGATTGTACAGACAGTGTGACTACTTAAGGCTTGAAAGGATAACAGAGGAAAGGATAACAACTTGTAAAGGACGTTTAGTCTTAATCACTGCACCTTTGATCTATTTGGCATTAAGTCAACCTTCCACCTCTTTGATGGGAAAATATGTTGAAGAAAATAAAAAAACTTCTAACCACTTTGCTTAAAATGCTTGCTGCCTTTCCCTAATGTTCAAAAAAATTCTCAAGTTTGGACCTTCAGAATATCCCTAAGAGCTCCTTTTCAACTAAACTTCATTAAATCCTCATGTTTGTATACTCTTAGATTACTGTATCATAACTCTATGTCTGACACCTCCTTGAACACCTTCAACCCTAAATGATAAAACCGGTTTAGGATGAATTTAAACACACGAAACTCAAGAAGTTACAATTCTCACAACATTTACTGTTCCATTAATGGCATCTATATACTATGATTACAGCCAAGCTGTCTATTGAATGTATGTCACTATATACAGAAAACAAAATTTTTTATTCCCTGATTTTAAAGTCCTTGTACTCTGACAATAGCTTATTTTTTATGTGATTGTCAATAAAGTGAAATGAAATTGCAAACACTTCAAAACGCTACCACTAAAACTATTGTTCTGAAATTTATATGACTGAGAGAAACAGGAAACGAGACCCAGTTGTTGCCTTGGTTGCAGCTCTTCCTCCATTTCTCTGAGGGGGTATCTGCATACGCTAACTACATCTACATATACTCTCAAACATGATCTTATTGTAAAGATCATGAAAACATGACCTTTATAGTAAACCGTACATTAGCAGAATTAATGCTGCGAGATCACAGTATTCAAAACATATTTCATTCAATCCTTAATTGAACCAACACTTTAAAATAAATACATTAATAATGCCGTGCATCATAAATTCAGAACAGTATTTTTATTTAGTAAAGGGAGAGTACTAAAGTACATGATTTTGAAAAATGAATTTTTATATAAGAAAGCAGCAGACCACAGTGAGGGGCAAAATTAAAATGCAAAAATGTTTTACCACACTGTAAAGCATCTAGTGGTGACTCTTGCTTTTAGCAAGGAAAATTTTATTCCCTGACTTACACATTAAAGTAAAATAGGAAACAAAGATAGGACATGGAAAAGCAACAGCTGAAATAATGTACAACTTCTCTCACATAATTCACAGCAACTAACCCAAGGGCAACATCTGGCAAGTGTACTACCTACAGTTATGGCACATGCTTTGATGCGTGCCAGACACTTTCCTCAGACACGCTGCAATCAGTATGTCAAAAAACCTGACAACACAGTTGGGGGTGTCCTGCTATTACAAGATCTCACCACAAACCCATTTATCCAAAATGACAGATTAGTGCCTAAAGAAGACTTTTATAAAAAGAAATGACAATTATCTTCATACATAAGTTAAAAACTCTGAAAAACAGCTGTATAAATTCAGTAAAAGGTTTTTTTCTCTTTTTTTGACAGGGTGGGGATAGGACAGAGAGAGACTAACACGTGAAATGAGAACAAATTTTTAATTGACACACTTATGAATTAATTACAGGCTGTTTAGACATAACAGAGAGTGGGAATTAAATTAGCATTACATGTATGCTACTTGAGCAGTTTTAAAGGCAGTTACATTTTGAATCATTTTTTTGCTTCAAGAAGCAATTTTTGGACACGTGTCTGCAGACAAAAGGCAGCTTTTGGACAAGTGATGCAGGCCATATATGAACATTACACAGCAAATAGTTTTACTGGAAAGGAAACTGAATTTCTCACAATCACAAAACTTGTCAGTAAAACAAGTAAAGGTGTTTAGTAAGAGTCCATGACCCCAGGTCTGAATCAGAATCCCCGTCTAACTCTTGGCCATGTTGCTATTTCCACATGAATTATCATCCCTCTTCTTCCATGGAAGACCTTATGTAACACTCCATTAATGCAAGCAAAGCAATCCCACAGGAATACAGATCATGACTGAACTGGCAGCCGCCACACCAGGTACTCAAAAGGACAAGGTGCTGGTACCAAACACACAGGTGCAGAGCTAATTGAGCAGTATGCACAGTGATATGCTGCCTTGTACTAGAAGAGCTAAAACTTAGCAGAGTAAGAGTGAATGGAGATCTAGACACTGCCTGACTTAAAACAGAAAGCAGCATTAGTTTACCCCCTGAAGGAGGGTAACAGATTTTTGTCAACCACTATGCTGGCATGCAGCCACTTTGAGACTGCAGCTGAAAGGCTCAACTTCACGTGAAGGGGACACACTTTGACCAACAGCTAAAAGTAGAGTAAGAGCATCCCTGTGAAAGGAGGGAGCCCTAGCGTCCTAAATAAGCTGGTTTGACTCAGGGGTAGCATTTTCACGGCTAGTAAAAAACTTCATATTAAAACAGAGGTGGCTGTCATAGAAAAACCTTTCCCAGTCACCTGAAAGGTTCTGTGCCGGACAGAAACTTCCACTTCATCAGAGCACAAAGGCACAAGTCAAGGGTGTAAGATCCCTCCCTATGAAGCAGAACAGTTTCTGTAATAGTCAACAAGGAAGGAGAAAAAAAAGTCTTCACAGAAAGAACAATCAAATTGCCAATATCAACATTATGTGAGTCCCTGGGTGGCACACCAGTAGGGTGTGAAAGGAGCTCACTTCCTTCCAAATAATTATCTATCATGCTATAGAAAAGTAGAGAAAACATACTCACTTACAATACCACTTGAAATTGCATACAAAAACTATGAAGAAAATCCCTGTGGTATTCTAGCAGCTTTGTTTGAGCATTTCAGGACACCTGGCATCTTAGGTTTGATTCTAGAGAAAAAGCAACTGCTAAGAATCAAAATCAGTTCGCAAGAAATGGGTGAATTACTCTTCCCAACCACAGGTAAACATCACTGCATTGATTTCTATCCAATTCATAAATTGGAGCCTCTTCTTTCAATGCTGTGCTACGAAGTCATTTAATAAACAAAAGCTGAAATATTAGAAAAAATTTCAGAACACAGCATGATGTCTGCATTTGCCTCTACCTACCTCCTAAAGCAAACCTGTAAAAATAAAAATCTATTTTTGAATTTCAATGTGTTTACAAAACAGACTCATTTATTACTGGAACATATTTTTCAAACTACAAAGCAGCTGCATGTAACAGTACAAAGGACTTCTTATAATACAGTCTACGTCCATGATCTGTGCACACAGTTTCGAGGTACAGATTAAAGCCAATGATATTAACAGTAAACCTTGCCTCTATTAACTTAAATAATTTTCAAAGTTGAAAGCAATCTTTATATGATTAGGCAGTAATTATCTGTTCAACTAACTTTTAATATATTTTTGGAAATCACCTGAGCTGAATGTGTAGGCCAACAGGACCAAAAAGCAACTGTTGCATGGCATTTTGGTTTTGACTGCAACTTCTTAATGACTGGCTGTGGCTTCATATATTACTCATGCATTTAGAAGTAACACAGTGAGTCAATGACCTCTCGGTGGAGTGTAGAAGTCTCCAAGTTATTGAACATAAATATATATAGATATAGATATATACGATCACTAAATCAAACTAAAGCTTCAAACATTCCAAATTTTTTGTAACATTTTTACTTGCTGCAATTACTTAAACAAATTAGTGAAAAAAGTTGTGATTTAAAATAGCACCTGCTCTTACTTACCATTACAAATATCAAAGTACAGAAACAATACATCAAAATAAATGTTTATTTCAACTCAAAACTATATTAATGTATTTACAAATTGATATACATATCTAGCAATGAAACATACACATTAAACATCAAGTAAAACTCCAAACTGTTCAGCTTCCAATTGTTGCTGGGGAAATTTTTTTTTTCACAGCCATCAATTACTTTCACCTACAGAGACTGCTTATTTTTCTCTAAGACTTCACCTATTCAAACAGAACATCACAACTGCTTTATGTATGCTTTTAAGTACTTATTATTAAAATCAATTGCAAAGAGCTAAACAATCAACTGTAAGTGTGAAAAATTAACCAACATCTATAGTCAATTAGCTAGTACAGACTGTAGAACTTATCAGAACAAACTAGCAAACTAAATCGTCTCAATTAATCTATTTTACTATACTGCAATAACAACAAAAGAAACCTACATACTGTACTCTTTGTGTCCACGGGACTATAGGGAATCTTTGCTCATAACAGAGCAAAATGAAGAATAGCAGCAATTACTTTTAAAGACATTTTGAACTACTAAAATTCAAGTGACTTTTGACCTATTCAACTATTTTCCTGTTCAGGAAAGCCAGCTCTAATCTTACCTCTTCTAGGGACACAGATTTAGTAAACTAAACAAAATGAGAAAGTGATCTTCTGGGGATTCTAGTGTACTCCTCTTGAAGAGGAGGCATTTATAACTATCAGCAAAAGACACTTTCAGGTTTTTTTTCTTGTGAGTTATTATTAGACTGTGTCGGGGGAGGAAAAAAAAAAATCTATCGAGATTCTATAAAACTAACTTTTAGTCACTTACTGCAACTCAAATCAAATATATTCCACACTTTACTTTCCAAAAAGCTTCATGGACTCAGAGGAAGGAATTCTGCAAGCGTATCAAGAAACCTAAATTTAGAAGCCTAACACTTGTGGTAGGCAATAAGACTTGACTAATGCCCTCAAAAGGCACCTGGAGTGTGATTCAGCTCATCATAAATTAGATCAACTAAACTGCTCTAGAAGCTCCATTGACAGTAAGGATTAGCTCTTCAAAAGTCCACAACAGGTTCAGGGGTTGAGTACACATGGACACTTAATACAAGGCACCCGAACCTGAGGAAAGAAATTCCATCCTCAGTTTTTGAACTCATGTCAAGCAAAGAACTGAACTACATCCCAGGCCATAAAGAATACTATTTTGAAACAATTTTCAGTTGAGTATGAGAAAACCAAAGGGGAATAAGGAAGTAGTGAAATCACTTCCTAGCTAGAAAGGCATGCTATAAAGCTCAAAAAAATTCTAAATTAAGAGGGTCACATAAATGAAAGCCTACCTTCTTTTAATTTCAAGAACTGAAGTAGCCTACCTCATTCTCTGGGGAAAACTTAAAAAACAAAAGCGAAGTCCTAAAATGGTACAAGATATCAGGAAAAAAACCCCAATTAATAAATGGAGAATAAAACAGGTTTTGTTTTTTAACAAAATAGGTGTGCCTCTCTGTGTCAGTATCTACCCTACCTTCCAACCTCAAGAGAAAGAGCAACGACACATAATACAGCCTCACCTTCCATGTAAGGCTGTTAAAATTCCATTCAGTCACCTAAATTATTATTCTTGAAGTGTTTCTTTAAAACCAGATCTCCTACATTCATTACACATATACAGTCTAGATTTTGAAGGAATTAGCAAAACAATTACTTGAGTATGTTCTAACTTCAAAATTGTTTCACACTGTCATTGAAAATTATGAGGAAATTCATGACTATCTCTTTTCACTCGTAACTAAACGCCACAAACAATTCCTTTCCTCTTCCCCATCTCTCTGTCTTTTTGGTACAGCAAAAATACAGGTGAAATAACCTTTCCTTTTATAAAGCCTCCTAGTCTTACAATCTTATATCCCAGTTAAGCAATTAATTTCATATACTCAAATAGATAAGACAAAAATACATTAATAGAATAACCTAAAGCCCTGAAAACACAATGTATAGTATAGTTCCAACATTTGCACACTGATTCATTGTATCTGTATCTGTACACCATGTTCTGTCCCATAGGTGCTTATATTTGCTTTGCTAAAATAGAAGATGGATGTTACACCACTAAAAATGATCCATGCAGTGTTACAAAAAAAAATACCCCAGAGTTGAAAAGTTTTGTTTATTTTGAAGAAAGCAAGTCCAAATTTTATTAAAGGCAAAGCATATGCTTTCCTGCTGCAATGAGAATGAAGGGTTGTATTACCTTCATGCACTGTTATTCCACAGTTGTCACACTGGATTATTTCATCAGCATCTTCACTGTTATCTCCAAGACAAACGCAACAAATCAAAATATGGTCCATTTTCTGGGAACTCCAATTCTGAGACTTCTCAAGGATCAATGAGTCCTAATATTGAAAAATGAAGACACATACGGATTACGCCAGGAACTCTGATTTTATTTAAAACAAACATATATGTTATTTGCCCAGTTTTTGAACAAGAATCAAAAAAAAGATGGAAAATTATTTTCACAAGGCTATAAGTTTCTTTGTTGTCAAAACGTTCAAACACTTCACCCACAAATACAAGAGCTGGGATGGATGGATCTCAATATACCTATAAACTTATTGACCTGTTAAGACCTAAAAGCCAGATAAGATTTACTTTATAAAAATACCTTTACAAAAAGAAATACCTAAGAAACCATTTAAAATCAAAATTTAAAAAAAAAAAATGGCCACAGGTGACCTTCAAATGTTCCAATATTCAGAAAAGTTAGTTCATTTTGTTAAAATTTAAAAAAATGACACGGATCTGAAAAATCCAAAAATAAACAGTTAACACAAGCCTGCCAAGTTTTCACTTACATAAAATATAACAAATTATCAACTTAGTATGATTTTGTTGTAATGCAAATTTATATGACTCTACAACTACAAATTACATTGTTCTGACAATATACAGGAGTAAGGATTTGCAGAACAAGCACATTGCCCTGTTCTGACAACCTTCAATATGAACTACAGCTCTTAAATAGAATGTGGGTTTTAACAGAGAATTTTTCTAAGGAAACACAGAGGAATGCTTCACAAAACAAATAACGCTATATGTAAATTTAATTTTCTTAATAAATATTCTCTAGGACTCTTAGTATTTTCATTGTGAGATACAGCCACTGTATCTTCTGCAGCTTCACGGCCTCCATGCAGTACAAAGAAATAGCAATGAATAGTTTCAAATCAGAGGCTGAAAGTTCTAGTCTAAATGCTATCCACTCAAAATACCAAAGATGTGAAAATATTCCAAAACTGCTGCAGCATCAACCAATACCATGCTTAAGGAACCATGACCTCATCTAGAAATAGAAAAGAACCTGAATGGAGGTTGTAGCCAGGTGGAGGTTTAGGTTGGATATCAGGAAAAAATTCTTTCCAGAGAGGGTAATCAAGCATTGGAATGGGCTGCCAAGGGAAGTGGATTCTCAGTCCCTGGAGGTATTTCAGAAGAGATTGAATGTGGCACTTAGTGCCATGGTCTAGTAACTGTGGTGGTAGTGGATCAAGGGTTGGACTTGATGATCTCAGAGGTCCTTTCCAACCCATCTGATTCTATGATTCTATGATTCACATGGTCATGTTGCTTACAGGAAGGCAGCTAACCATGAAAAATAAAAGATTCTCCACTACAGAATTCAGACATATGCAGCATCTCTTACAACATCCTCCTTTCAGAACAAAGCTGTGACGGAGCCAGATTCAGAGTG
>VZRE01016826.1:0-27639 GCA_013396775.1 Cephalopterus ornatus
CCTTCCAATTCAGCATATTCTGTGATTCTCTGAACTGTGTAGATTTTTTGGGAATCAGATTAGATCAAGAAGTCAATGCATGTAAGGTGCCATACTGAAAGTTTATAGACTGTCTGCACATGAATCTTTGGTTAAATATAAATTCCTCAGCAGAAACACTTAATGCTATTAAAGTTTGCTTGAGGGATTTGTTCAATAGCACAATGACAGCACTGAACTGCTAAGAACTTTGTATTGATCTAATAGCCCGATTTATGAAACAACATTTCTAAAAAAAAAAAAAAGCTACAAGCTGGAAAATTTTACTAATAGAGAGGTAAGAAATGATATAGGTTCTCGCGTTTGTTCTGAACATTATTTGGCTGAAGTGCATGTATTTATACCAGATTGTTCAACCTTTTTAACTGATAAGAAGCCATGCGCTTGTGGGCTTGTGGGCTTTTTTCTCCTGAGAATATTCCAAAACTGTGTGATTTCACCTTCTCTATGTCTGAGACTACATCTTCCAGGATGCAGGACGGTCCCACATTTTCCAGGTGGGCTCCATCTTACAGGTCCTCCCGGCTGCAGTACAAGGTAGGAAGACAGCTCACCTGGGGAAGGTAGCCAGTCAGAAGAAGTGGGAAGTCACACTACTGCTCTCCTAATCCACTGTCTTAGCTTATTTTAACTGAAGTGCTCTGGTTTTCATCAACTCTCCCCATACCTTTCAATTTCAACATGTCTTATCAGGGAAAAGTTAACAGTTTTCCCTTGCATTTTTCCTTGAGGATATAATTCAACAAAAACTCCAGCTTTTCATCTAAAGCAATTCCAGCAGCAAACTTAAAGTCTGTAATGTAAATCAGGTTCCTTAGTTTGCTTACTGAAATAAAGAAAAAATTCACATTTCAGGATTTTGAGGAACAATTTTTCAAATGCGTGTAATAATTAATATTACTATTATTATTATTATTATGAAGAAGAAGAAGAAGAAATAGAAAACACAGTATACTATCTTGTAAAAATGCACTGTTTTGTTTATCTATAGTTTTGAACAGCAATATTTGTCACTAGAAATCTGTGAATAGATTTAGTTAATCCAAAATGTATTTTTAATTGGTCTGCTGAAAACCCGCTTTTATAACTAAGGAACATAATGTAGGAAATATTTTTTCATCTCTTCTTAAGGGGCTCATAAGGCTTTGTATGCTAAGTATTCACGAAGATTGGCAAGAGTTTATGCACATTCAATTTTTATTTAATGTTCATCCTTCACTTTTCTTAACATTATTTTAACATTAAATCAAAGTAAATTCTTCACCATTGTAGGTGTAAGATCAGAATTTTCATGACCTGATGCATATTGTGATTTTGATTTTAATAATATGCAAACAAAAACACATTTGCTTCTTGGTCACTATAGTAAACTCATATAAAGAAGTAGATGACCAAGTGTATTACACCTAGGCCTCAAGACAATTCAAATCTCTTTTTGTTCATAGTTTATGTATAAAGTATATTTTGTTATCTTTAATAGATCATAAGTCTTTGAAGATTTTTATTGTTTTTTAAATGTTCTCCTGCTGTCTAGGTTATGCAATACATTAGTTGCTAATAAAACTGAATTTGACTTGGCCAAGATGATAGTGAAGTAGTCGCTGTTGAGCTGCCAGTGAATGTTTTGGTTCCCAGGCCACCAGCAAACACAGACTAATCAGATTAAAGGGGTAACTTGCTCAAGTGTTGATGAAAGATGAGAAAAGGTCATACTGAGATACTATCTCTTTTTCCCCTTTTTTTTGTATGAGCACCTCTTATGCAATTGATAGGTCTTTAAATATGGAGAAATACAGAGACAGGACATCACAGACTCTTAGCTCCCTTCTAAACAAACTTCATTATCTAAAACCAGGTTACGTACAAACTTCTACATTTAGAAGTAGCTCCCTTGTTCAGTGAACAATATCAGTGCATCAGTCCTATTTTGTAGGGGTGTACAATGGTGATGTGGAATTTCCAAACACCAGCTGAGCCTTTTCAAGCAGAAGGAACCCGTGTTATTCTTGGTTGGCAGACCTAGCATGTCCTTATGTGTACTTGGGGAACACCACCAGTACAGCTGTGTTGGCTGCCAGCCATCAACCGCCTAGTTCACAGGAGAGGATTTATGAACTCTTTTGGATTCATCCCCGTTCAAACTTAAACATGAGCTTAATCCCAGTAAAGTCCATGGTGCTTAAGCACATACAGAAAGCTAAGCATGGGTTGGCAAAACAAAAATAGTTACAGAAAAATTTCATCTTTTCTACCGCCTTCTGCTTTGGCTCCTCAGCCTCCAACCAGGTGCGTCCAACAATAGTTTCAAGACTTTCTGGCCAACCCTCTATTCCTCTCTTGGAGAAAGTTCACATTTCATTTGTTTTCATTGCCAAATCAGAGGAAAGTCTAATTTGAAATGGAAAAGCACTACATGAAATGGAATTTCCTCCTTCTGCCCAGTTCTAATAATGACTTAGAGTTGTAGTTTAAGTAAAAGATAATTATGTTTTTATTAAAGTAAATGACACTTGTTAGCAACGCTAGAGAGTCAAACTAGAAATGGTGTTCCCTCATGCTGCCCAAATGGGTAATAAAATGCAATTATTTCCCTCTCAGAGTGCTGTGATGACTTTTTTCCATTCATTTATGTGATATCCCATTTCATGTTCCCTGAATGTGCAGAGCAGAGGCATTCTGCTGAAATATCCCTGCCATAAGATACCATGAAAATGCACACTTATCTACAATATAAATATTTTTCTCATTTGTGGCTCAAAATTCGGTATTTAGTACTCTTCTCTGGTGAAAGTAAAGGAGCCTTGTGAGATGAGGAGAATGTGTGATTACTGTTGGAAATGTGGTGTCGATTGAACTTTCCACCCTGATTAAGGCCAAATACTTAAGAATGAATATACATGCATTGCTACGAGGATCTTCTTGATCAGAATAATTTACTAGAAGGTTGTAAATACCAACTCCTGCTCCTCATCTTTCATATGACTCAGAATGAGGCAGAGTACTTTGTGGACTGTAGTCTAATTCAACCCAACCTTTAGGTTGTATATGAAGAGTCTTTAAGCTAAGAAAAAGATTGTTAAGATTACAGGATTTTTTGGGGGGAGTGTTTAATCTTCCTTTCGAAGGGAGGGGAGAGGAGAAGGAGGGAAGATCATACTGACCACTTTTCTGCTTCTCAGGCCTTTTCCCTGTCTTCTTCAGCCCCACTGCTGGGACATACTTTTCACCCATGGAGCTGAACTGTGGTTAGCCCTTTGGGACAGTACAAACCAGCTCCTACTGAAAGTAGGAGAATTTTTTTATCATCTTCAGAGACAAAAAACAAAACAAACATAACAAACACCAAGACCTGGGCTTCTCAGATTTTATCTAGTCTCATTTTGCCTGATTTTCACGTGTAGGAAGCAAGTTGTTCAGTTCTGTCATGTTTCTGATAATTCTTGGTGTGAATTTTATCTTCTGTAATTTTCAGCTCTTTCACTTTATTATTCCCACTCACAACCTGCTGAAGGGTACACTCTTCTCTGATAGCATTGCTTCACTATTCACAAGTTTAAATATTTTTTCTCCCTCTTCCTTCCACAAATGGCTTTCCTAGGCTGTGTACTTTAAAATCTATTAACATGTTTCAGTTGTTCTCATGCAATTGTCCTTTTAATGATTTTTTGCATACACTTTTATTCCAATTTTTATTGAGTTATATGCATAAATACATAATTTTTTATTTTACTTCCTTTTGTATTTTATGTTATTTATTAAAAAAAAAAAACAACAAAATTGAGTAGAAATGGAATACCTATACTGGGGAACAAGATGGTCTATCAGTCCTACAGATTGATGAGCCCCTGATCTCACTTGTGACACTCATTGCTGTACAGAAATCATTCCTTCAACAACAGCAAAATCTTGTAATAACTTTATCTCTAGTTTGTTGTGCAGGATTATCCCCCATTTCACTGTTCTCAGCATACCCTCATGTATGCCTTTAAGCAAGCGTTGATGCTGTCAGAGGCCTCTAATCTCAATGAACCCATATGATCAGGCTGCTGGCTGAGAAAGCAGAGGAAAGAGAGAGTACTCAGTTGGGTGGATCCCTGGGAGAGAATGCAAAAGACCAGGTATGTCACCTGTCAGCCTTCACCTACTGCAGCTGGAGCATCCTTATCAGCTGGGTTTTTTTTCCTTACAGGGGATGTGTGCAGCTAGCACAGTGTGAAAGCTAGTAGCCAATTTTCTGACAAAACGAATTTTACTTGGAAAGTGCTGACTCACTCAAAATAAAACTAGAGCTAGTGAGGTTTAGACATCTAACCTTCACTGCAGAGCAATGGAGATCTTCTGTTTATAGACTACCTTTTATTGAGGCGGATTCCAATGATGTACACAAAACTGTGTTTGTGTATACAAGACTTCACCCAGTGCAAGTCTGCAGGTCCCTCAGGAGTGGAGATCTGCAGCTGTTTAAACAATGCACAGCAGTACTGAGCAGTTCAGAGAGACAGAAGTTTTCAGGCTGCAGTTTGAGCAGCAGTTTACACTCAAGATATATTAACCCTTCAGAAAGTTTGATTGCAAACTTATATCCAAAGTACCAGCTTCACAAAGGAACCTGGATGGTGACACCTTAATCATCTGACCTTTCTGTATCCTGTGTCTGAAATGCAGTAAGGCTTTCTACTCAGAGTATGTAATCTAGGAAATACAGTGATGGTCACCTTCAGTCCTACTTATCCATGTTTTTTAAACAGAAGCTCACTATTCTGAAAGTTACAGGGCAAGCATGCCTTCTTTGTGCTGAGAGCAATGCTTACCCGCACTCACTATTCATGCTCATGCAGCAGTTACCAAATTTTATGAGTCAGCTACTTGTAAAGGAACAGGTTTAGGCATTATGGTGGGGTCCTGTCTGCCCCTCTCAAGAGCTTAGGCACTTAGGCTTGATGTGCAGAATCACAAATTTGTATTCAGACATCTCAATCCTGTCTATATTTCTCTGTGAACTCTGGAGTAAGCTACAGATCTAACTCTAGATGGGACTATAATGAACTAAAGCAATCTGGCTTTCCAGTTTGCATAAGGAAAACCCATGCACTTATAAAATTAGTCCTTCCAGGAGGAGCTAGAAGCCATTTTCTAGGAATTAGAAACCTGAGACACAGACACTCCAGAGAAGACTGCTACACCCTCACTCAAGCACAGCTGGCATCATCACCCACAGCAGGGCCTTTCCGAGGAGCTGTCATTGGTCTGTTTCTTCTTCCAGAGCAGAGAATCTGTGTGGTTTTTGCCACGCAGCTGCTTACCTTTCAAGACAGAACTGGTTTTCCTGACCAAACACAGAAACCTGGGGCAGAATACAGTTCCAGAAAAGCATCTACCAGAAAAAGATGCCTATGTGGGAGTAATATGTCTAATATTTCAGAACAGTTGTGGAGACTTGGTCGACATAGTCAGTGGAGACCAGAGAAAAACTCAGTTCACCCTACAATACCTGTAATGGGCCACCTGCCCCTGTTTTCCCTTCACTGTATAGACTATATCTCCACTGAGCACACTTGAAAATCTGGCTCACATTTAGAAATCTACAGGTAGGCCCTGGATTCAGCTGTCAGTCTGGAGCTGAATCCTACCCCTACCCTATGGCTGATGTGAATTTTGAGCTGTTTCTTACTACTTGCTACAAAGGAAGCGTGAATCACTCAGAGGTAGACATGGTCATTTTCTCCTCATTCGAGCTGTGTTTTCAAAGCAGTGTCTTTTATAAGCTGCTAACATGAGCTGAGACTCAGGTCCCATGCCAAGTCTAGGTGCTCAATTCCTACTCCACAGTGGAAAATGTTGGGCAGCAAGAGCAATGACCTCTCCCCAGAAGGAAAAGAGTGGTTAGCTGGCTGCATGACCTCCCTTGCAATCCTGACAGCTTCCTCTTCCTAAAGCTGTTCTCAGTGAGGTGTCCAGGCTGTGACAGGATCACTGATGCTGGGGCAGGAGTACACAGGCTAGAGCAGGAGTACTGGGGCTGCTGGCTTTCCCAGATTTGCTCTGCAAATCAAGGTAACAACCCATGCAGGCAAGGAATGTGACAAACCTGACAGTCACATAAGTAGAGCCTGTGTACCCAGGGCCTACTATCCTAGTAGGAACTGTCCCAGCACTCTACCACTTTGCCTTACTTGCTCTCAAATGCCTGGTTGCAGACAGACAGGCTTGTGTACAGACAAGATGAAACACATATAAGAATGAAGGGGATTGCTAACAAAGTGCTTCTGCTATACTACTATAAACTAAATCTTGTAACTGTACAAGCAGGACTAGGACTATTGAACTCACCAGATGAAGTAAGAATGGGAGATCAACCCCTGGATCTCATTCAAATTGAGGTACGAGTTCTGCAACTAAGTTCCCTAGTGCTAATAGAGTTTTTGCTTGCACTCCTGTTGGCAAATGGGGACTTAGTTATACACTTTTGTTAGAACTAAACAGAATTTGACAGTGCAACCTTTTCCGTATGCTAGAAACCTACAGCTATGTGCCAAATATGCAAGATAAAAGAATATAACAGAACTGAAATAGTATAAAAATAGTTTACAGTAAGCATACATTTTTATAACCACATATTTTTCCAGTTGATCCCACCCATTCCTTCTTTCTTCAAATAATTGTCATTAATCAAATACAAATATAGGCCCCATGGGTCTAACTCAGATTTAAAACTAAGCATATGTTTAAGTGTTTGTTAGTCTGGAGTCTCAGTTGTTGCAGTTTTATTGAAAAACATTCTACAATAAGTTTTTTACTTCCACCTCCCCTCCATCCACCCAACAAATCGAATTACAGAGGGAGAGATCTAATCGTTTTTAAAAATGTTTTAATAAATGAAATATAGTCTTACCCTCTCTTCCCCCCCCCAAAAAAAATGCAGAACAAATCTGCTTTTTCCATTGTCAATGCAATCTGCAATCCATTGCAGCTACAGTCAAGACTTGCTGTAAATCAGCAGCTTCAGTCACATGCAGTACAGGAATGGTTAAAGAGAAAGTAAGTTCACAAAGCATTGGCTAACACAAGTCAGGAAAAGCAGGAGAGAAAGTTAAGGTAGGTTGCTACTCTCTTAGGCAGTTCCTCCAAAAACACCAGGGGTGCAGCAGCCTTCTGAAAAACAGCGAGTGTCTTGATTTGAGCTCAGAACAACGAGTCAATATGTATTCTCAGCTGTCAAAATGTACCCCACACATCTGCTATTGCTGGAAAAAGGCTTATTGATTTCCGTAGGATTCTGTATGATTACAAACATAAGTGTGTGGCTGTGCTTTTGCACAACTCAGTATATAAACAGTTTTATTCTTAAAGAAGTTTTCAGATGTACATGCATTTATATATTTAGATCCATACATACTCAGTTTCTGTATATACATCCATAAGGTACATTCACATGGATACACAGAGAAAAATTATTTCCCAACCCACAACTATAAAAGGACAAATAAAAAGCCCAGAGCCTGATAACCCTTGGCACCTCGACAAACTCAAAGAAAGCTGAAAGAAACAAGAGAGCAGAATGTGGCCTTCCCCACCCATCATGAGGAGTCCAGACTATACCGTTACCATGGTCCCAGGCTGTAATAGCATCCTCAAACACATCTTTTTGTGAAAGCCTTCTTTCTGCGACATGCTCCAGCATTTCACATTCCTCATCTCCACAAAAGAAGATTTGGATATGCAAAATCAACCAGACCTTATTATTTTTTTTCCATCCTTAAAATCCTCTGACACATACTTTTGTTTCCAGCTGCTCCATGACTTATTGTAGCAGGAAGATTTGCCATTTCCCCATATCTCTATAATAAACCTTTCAGGGAACTGAATTTTGTACAGTCTGTTTGTGCTGAAGTAGGATTTTAACACTTGCGGGAAAACACGACAGCTTCATGCTACTTTAATTCAATATTGCCTTTGACGAAGGATTTGTGCAGGGAACATTTCTGTGTAGAGTAAACCCTCCACCTTTTCTTCGGAATATAACATTGGATTGAAAGCAGAGATACAGATTTCCAGACAAATAGCGAGTGAGTTTGCATATTCACGTGATCTGCTTTCCACACACCTTGTGCAAACCTCAGATACTACTGGAATGAAAGATGAATTACTCAGGTTCTGTGAGATCAAGGAGCAAGGCCCCCATGAGGAAAAATTGTGTAGAGGGTAAGGGTCAAGGTACACCTCAAATGTTCCCAGTTATCTATATTACTACAAACCAAACACAAGAGCAGAAAAGGATTTCTTAATTCCACCCGTCTTCCCTCTTCTTGTAGTAAGGGGATTTGCTTAATTCTTTACAGCTGACCCAGCCCTTCCACTCTTGACAGTCTTTGTACAGAGTTTATGGCATGCAGCTGCGGCCCTTCTGCTCAGGGCAGGAATGTTAACCCTTCCCCTGACAATCCTTGAACTAGCTATTATATACAGTTCATCACAAGAATCTGATTTGAGACACCACCAGATGGTTGTTATTTAGGTGAAAGCAGACTCAGAATAATAGTCCAAAACACTACAGGGTGAGTTACTAAACTACTAATTTGTGATCAGAAGTTGGAAGGAAGAAATATGTTGGCATGGAGAAGGGGCACGGATGAGAACTATGTGTTTGCTAGGCCCTTTGACTTCCTCCTCTTGAAGAACTTTCAAACTGCAATTGAGAGCTTTTTCTTCCTTTAACTGTCTTGTTGAGTTTTTTATTAAATTAATTGCTCTGAAACACAAACCTTTTTAAGAAAATGTTGAATGTTTATGGACAGTGGAGCCAGAAAAAAAGAGCTAACCCCCTGCTAGCACTTCTGCATCTGAAAATGGAAGAAAATTGACACCTGGAAATGCTGACATTTTGGAAAACAAATCATACCCATTTTGAGTATGAGTAGGATGCTGGCAAACAACAAGACATTGAAGCAGGAAGAATGTAGGAAAACATACAAAATAAAACCTCAGAGGATTGTTTAGGAATAAATATATAATAAGTGTATTGAGCAGTGCCATGGCTAATGAATTCGTATTACCACCTTTTAAGTCACAGAAAGAACCTGGTAGCTACTGCTTATCTATTCCCTCATAACAGCTGCAGAAATATTAACATTAATGCCTGACATAGCTTATCAAAACTGTTAGATTTATACCAGTATGCCTCAGATCAGCATGATGATTTCCTTCAGGGTTTTGTAGATAGTCCATGTTTCAGTTTGGAGGCCAAGGTATACACCTATTCAGTTCAGACTGAGATGGGTTTGGATTTTCTTTGTGTTTGCTTTCCTCACTAAAGTGGGAAATCAGAAAATGTTTGCTTTACATAAAATAAATCAGGCGAATAAAATGAAGGATGAGCTCCCTGATGCTGCAGGATGAACCTCCAACTTTTCCATCCACAGCCAGCCTGTCCAACTGACTGTGGCTCTCAGGGTGGGGTGAAGCCGTTCCCTCCCACAGAGCACACAGGGCAGATGGCAGAGCCTTAATCCTCCTACTTCACATCTCCCCTCCTCGCCCCACATCTCTCTCCCATAAACCTGCCTCTCACTAGCGTGCTGTGCCAGGACAGCTCTGCCAGGTCCAGGGTGAGGGCTGTGCAGGCTGGTCATAGCACTTTCACCTGGGCGGGGGAAATGCTGGGTTTGGTGATGGGGATATTGCCCACAGGGTGAGCACTGGTGTCACTAGCCAGAAAAGTCTGGATTAGACAAGTATATATAGTGATAGGACAAGAGTAATGGTTTTAAATTGAAAAAGGGCAGATTTAGATTAGGTGTTAGGTAGGTATTAGGAAAAAACCTTTTACTGTGAGAGTGGTAAGACACATGTTTGTTGCTCGGAGAATCTTCAAATGACCCATCCCTGGAAGTGTGCAAGGCCAGGTTTGATGGGGCTCTGAGCAACCTGGTCTAGTGGAAGGTGTCCTTGCCTATGGTGGAGGGGTTGTAACCAGATGGTCTTTATAGTCTCTTCCAACTCCTATCCAATTCTATGGTTCTGTGATTCTACGATTCTATATTTTTAAACAGCTTTTCCAGGAAACTGGATGACTTTGTTTTCAATCTGCTGTACTTGGGACAGTATTCTGTTCCCTGAACACAAAGCATTCACTCCTTTTAGCACTAGGCACCTAGTAAGTTAGCTCACCTAATGTCTGAATCACGCCCTCTGCAAAGTTTATAAGGAAAGACCAACATAACCACACTTCTAACATGGAAGCACCAGCTAGGCAGTGGGTAGGTCTGGGTGAACAAGGCCCAAACACTTCCTTCTCTATATCTTAGTAGAGGAGTCCCTTTTATGCTGACATGCCCTCTGCTAGCGTCCATATACTCTCTTACATACTGTCCTTCAGGTACCTTCTTCATAAGGGCAGTTCATAAGCTGCTCAAGGAGGTGAGTGATTTTTGAATGATAATGTGCTATAACAGATCTGTGGTACTAATACAAAAAAACGTATTACTACAGTATTTAGAAAGTGAAGGCAAATAAAATAAAGCCCAAACATTGACGTATATTTAGTCCAAGCAGAATACATTTGGAATTAATTTAGTTCTTACACTTTAATATATCATATGTGTATATAAAAAGATTGCTTGTAAAACAAAAACAATTTGCAAGGAAAAAAAACCGAGAACAAATCTGCAGCACTCTGTACACTTACATGGTGGGTGTATTTTTTTCCATATTGCTAGCTTTGCTAGTTGGTGGTTGGGGTTTTTTTCTTATTTTCTCTATTATTGTACCTAATTTGTTCTTTTTAACAGAACACTCAAGAAAGTTTGGATTGTAGGAGGTTTTCCTATGGTAACAAACAACAGAAACACCATCACAATCATTCGGGACCCCTCAGCTTAAGCCCATGCTAGTTATTTTCAAAGATACTGTCTTTTGTAAATAAACTCAAATACTACTAAGGTTTTCAGAGCCTGAGCTTTTGTGGGTCATACCACAGTAACAATCTTTCTCCTGAACCTGTTTTTCTCTATCAGGTTATTGGCTTTTCATCTAGATAATTATGGAAAAAGTAACCAGAATCTTCCAAGCCTGTCACTGGAGACCACTTTCCCAACTGAGCTGAAAGGTAGTTATATCTCTGGGACTGAAACTTCTGCAAGGGTAGAAGGCTTTGGTTTGCTTCTTGAAAGACGGGATTATAATGGAAAATAGTGTTAGACTAAAGAAATAGCTCTGGTGGTATAATTTGGCAGAAAAATAAAGGCCATCCAAACAAAAGGGTTTACATTTCTGGAAATATAACTTTAGTTTTGTGCCAAGACTGTGTCTGGACTGAGAAAAAAATATGATTTACACCTTTTAAAACCTTGAACCTAGTGCCAGAAGTATGTAAGAAAAGTTAAAATCCTAAGGAGTAAATTTCTTGGGCTGCCATTTCCAATAAGTAACTTTGATAAATAAAACTTAATTTTTACATCTGCCATGGATTCTGGGGTATGATTAATAGCTTGAACATTGTGGCCAGTAGCCAATGTATGTAAGTGATTACAGCAATCTTAAATATAGTACATTTGAATAAATACGCCAAATGAAGAGTATAAAAAACACTCCATGCATGCTTGGAAAAAATCTTGTCACGGTGTCAAATATTAAATCCTTATGGAAGTTAAATACCACAGGCATCATTAGGCAAAATCATGGAAGCATGGGGTGCCACGGGCATCAGCTCCACTTTGGGAGCTCAGTCATAGAAACCCCATTTCTGTTCATTTTGTTCTCTGTATTTTGGTTGTGACTATTGCTACATACTGAAGTGAAAAAGAACAAAAAGACCACATCCAAACACCAGTCCTTTGCTGAAAGTACCATATCAAACTGGTTGTCTTTCAATCACTTCTAAAAAAATAAAAAAAGTTTTTCATTTAAAAATTATACTGTGCTAACTCAGATTTTGTGATCAGCAGGTTTCTCCCTCCTCAAAGGGCATTGTATTCTCATCTGTGCTGACAGCAGCAGGAGAATCATAGAGACCACTAAACTCTACTGTGCTTGCACCACAGAAATAATGATTTCATGGAATTTTTACCAGGGATTGTTCACTGGGATTTCAGAGGAAATATAGGATATCCCTAAAATTAGCTCAGTTGGTTAGAGCATGGTGGTAATAACACCAGGTCATGGGTTTGATCCCTGCATGGGCCATTAACTTAAGAGTTGGACTTGATCCTTGTGGGTCCCTTCTAACTCAGAATATCCTGTGATTCTCCAAACATCTATATCTGCAGTACAGGGAATTTTTATTCCTACTCTCTCCTTACCTTTATGCTGTGGCCACTCCTGCTTTTGCAGTCCTGCTACTGTTGGCTGTTCCTTCAGCACTTCTATCACGTCTCTTCTCTGCAGAGGGAAAGTGCACCAGGGGATCACTTTTAGGCAAGACCAAAAGGGATTGAAGCTCCTGGAAGTTCAGAGCTTAACTAAAGCTTGTTCAAGCCAATCCGTAATTTTGACTTTAATATCAGCCATGGGGTTTTTAGCAACAAATTGAAACCATTGTTCACCAAGTTTCAAGTGCCTGAATTCTGTAAGTCTCCCCTCTCTCTAAAAAGTTGAAGATAAACTTGAAATGGTTTTATTTAGAACACTTTCTCTATCTGTAGTAGAAATTTTAGTCATCGAGTTCCCAATTCTGACAAATTGTTCAGGGCAGAAAGCATCGTCTATGTAACAGCAACACAATTGCAACTTTAACTTTTCAGGAAAGGGAGTAAGCAGTGCCTTTGCTAGTAAAGGCTGTTGTCTGCCTACCTCCAAATAGATGAGGTTAATTTGTTATAATTATGTTCCTTATGTAATTAGGTTCTTAAACAATAATCACCTCTAAAAGGAGGGCTTGCTCTGCTCTGAACAGTGAATGTGGAGCCAACACTTGTATTACACAGTATTGACATCCAGTGGAGAGTTGGAATAATTACAGGCCTGCAGATAACCCAGTGCAATTGTCTGGTTTACATCCTGAGTTCAGCTTGAAAAGAGTGGTCTGCATACCTTAACCTCCTGATACTATCTTCCTACAAAATGTAGCTCTTCATCTTAGTGTACTCTCATTGTCAAGAAAAAATGGAATAATATTACACAACATCTCCTATTTCTCTGTGAAGAGATTTTCTTTTGTGTAGAGTTCCCTTTTCTTCCACATACTTTCCCTTTTGTGTTACAGTTGTTCAAAAGTAATGTCTGGGCTTCAGGCCCAGTTGTTTTTTTATCGGAAAGAAGACATCAAAGCATGTGTCTGACTGTCTTTGAAAACAGTATTATAATGCAATTTAAACCCAGATTTTGAGTGTCAAACTCAGTTATGTTCTCAGAAAGTTAGAGAAGATGGATGTGCATGAGCCATCTGAGTACCTTCTTACTGCAGTGAAGGCATAGCACAATCTTTGCCCTTGCAATAAAGGAAGAATCAGCATAAGACTTGAAGCAGCAGCAATAACCTCATCAGCACTAGTCTAAGGACCATTTGATGACCTCATCTGATTCTAACAGACTTACATTCTTATTAAAGAAAGCTAATTTTAAAATGTTCACTTTCTCCTGTAAAAGCTATTGACTACTCATTGTAAAACTAACCACTTGTCAGCTCTCAGCAATCAAAAGCTGAACAACTTTCAACAAAAGTGGTGAAAATCGGGAAAAAAATCACAGTAAGACTGAAAGAAAAGAAAAAAACCACCAGGAAGTTCAAACATACCAATGCATTTTATGTAACTAAAACTTCTGTCTTTGTCACTGGCTTCTCTTTCTATGCCTCAGTAAAATCTAACCTGGGACACTGAAGATCTCCAAATATTGGCAATAGAAAATAGATAATACATCTACCTGTCACCAGTTTAAAACTTGTTCTTCTTAGTGTACTTAGTGTACTTTGATGACCTATGCCATAAGAGTTTGTTGCCTTTAGATTTGCCAAAAGCTTGTAAGTGCTAGTTAAGGCTCCAGTGAATTCATTGGACATCTGGTAACTGCTCAAAACTGCAGAAGGTGTCCAGTGATGCAGGTGCAGATTTGGGAAAGTGTTATATATTCTCTCCCAATGCATTGCTTCAGAGAAAAATGAGAAGAAAACAAATATATAAAGAAGCTGTGCTGCTCTAAAGGTGTTGGTGGTTTCCATATGCTCTTGCTCCTCCAAGGCCTGTGAGTGCCTTAGTCTTGGACAGTACCCTGTGGAGTTCATAATAAAATGGGATTGCTGGGAGGGAAAACCTCTCATTAAGATGCTCAATACCTCAATACCAAGTGTGTGCTCCCTTACACTGTCCATGTGACTAAATCATTAGCAGCTCTCCCCAAGGATGACTTGAGTATGGCTGTGTTCATCCAAGAGCCCAAGACATCTGTTGAGATTTTTGTTTCAAAGGCTTGGTAATACATGTGAAGCATGGAGTCACCGTGCTTTTGAGGCCAAAACCACTGCTATCAGGAGCACCTGCTTCACAAGAGGGTCTTATACCAGGACCCCATTGAGGAAAAGCTACCTGCAAAGAAAAGTAGAGAGCTACGTCTACTATACTGCAGGGATACATTGTGGGCTAATAGGTACAGGTGCAGGTAGACCATGGGGGTGCATGAGAAAAGCTGCTCACAACTGATGTCTAGCTGCTGGGCACAGCAGGCACACAGTATAGGCAGCATTTTTCAAATAGCGAAGGAAAGTACTAAAAAGACCATTTCATAACACTGTGAATTCCATGGGGTGCTCGTCATACAAATTAGTGTGTTCAGGCTGAATCCACCTGAGAGGCTCTGAAGCTATCACCAAGATCTGAAATGCAATTCCCATGGAAGATCCTCACTGGGGAAGTCTTTGGGAGTGAACTAAGAGAACAACATGCTGATGTAGCTCAAAACCACTGTTCTTTGAAATAATGCCAAGTCTGTAAGATTCTTTGCACAATAGAAGGTGTAATATGTATCTATGAATCTACATATCTATATCCATGTGAGTGTAAAACATCATTCTTTTTGAGAAATTCAAGTAACGACAGATATTTTTGCCGGCAATAGTGCACATGCTGCTATTTAATTCTCATGCAGTCATTTGGTGGGTTAGATCACGGCTTTCAGTTAATCATTCACTTTTTTCAAGCTTTTGTGAATGATTTGCCAACAAAATCTAATTGTTCCATCTACCTTTTATCTTAACATTTCTTTTTGTCACACAGAAGAGCACTAATTGGTCCGTACTCTTCATTATGTCTACGTTTTCTGCAATAGAAAAGAATTCAATTAACTCTATCTGTTATTTGTTGCATAATTATTTTTGTTTGCCCAGTTTGTCTTGTACCTGTTCTGACCTGCTACTGACTTCTCCCAATTAGTAGATTTCCCTGGGACACTTGAAAGTGCACGTGAGAGGAAACGCACTAAAAAGACCTGTATTAATAGAATTTCAAGTCTCTGATTAATTTGTTACATTTTGAAGGAAAAAAATTGTAGGAAGCCACAAATAAAAATCTGTGCATGAGACTACTTTAAAAAAAACACAGACATTTGGGAAAGAATAAGAAGCTGCACAGATATTTTTATTTCTAAAAAACGCTAGTTAATTAGCAGAAAGATACTGAGGACTGACCACCACAAGAGGTCCGCATTGCTCATTACAGACCCAGGCTACACCGCTGTCCACTGCAATGAAGAGTGTCCTACATGCTCTGCTTATTTTTCTAATCCTTCCTCCTTCATCAGTGACATTCTCCAGCTTTCTGTTGACTGTAGGTGCAAGGGAGCTGCTGGAGTAGACTCAGCACCAAGCACAGCATTGCATCCAGCTGGCAGGGCTCCCCAGGGCCAGGAACGAGCCAAGGCAAGGGCGATCACATCAGGGTGTAGCTGTGCACCTGTGAGCTTGGAAGGGAAGGAGCAACACAGAAGCTCACAGCCCTGTGATGTGCCAGAGATCTGGTGCAGGGCTTTTCAGAGGCAATAACTGTTTATATTACGAGAAACCTTAATCTCAACCAGCACCTTCACTGATATTGCAACAGCAAAGCTGAAGGACAAGAAACACTATCTATTTCCTTTCTCTTGGAAAGTTGTTAGACATTAGTAGCACTCTGGTACTAAAAAGCCCCACGTCTGGTTTTGAGATGCTTCAGCTATAAAAGGCCATGTTCAGGTCTTTACCTCAAGCCACCTAAGAAATACCTGTGCTCTATTTTTATTTTTCTTTTTTAATAGCACACCTGAATCCCATTGTCTTTCCAGTAAAATATATTTCCAAGACAAAAAAAAAACCCTGTTAAAGTCTATGTAATGATGTTTTTCAAAGTGCACAGGTGGCCACAGTCAGAAATACCTCTTTGCCTTAAAGCCTGTGCTTGTAAAACCATTGGGTCTGCATGTTTAAAAATGGGTAGTCTATTCTGTAACCACTTTTTTATGTATTTCTTAACCTATTGGCTGTTGTTCAGATATTTGGTTGTACATGACAATCTGATCTAAGTAAACCTAGGAACTCACTCTTTTATCCTCACTGTAGACTATCATCGTTATTAATAACTCATGGCTTTGAGTCAAATGCAAGAGTTGTAAGGAGTCACAGATCTTCACATGGTGAAGACAAAATGTCACAAAATAACTTCCCAGTTCTATATACATGCATAACGGTGGATTCCTATGGCAAATAGGAGGCTTATTCAGAAAAGCTAACTACTAAACCATCTCACTGTTATTTGGAAATTCAGTTTAGCTCTAGACACCAGGGAAGAGATTTATATTTTCTGGTTTTAGTTCCTCTCTTGTGTCCACCCATCTCCTTTTCAATTCTTATGAGACTGAGTTAACTCCCTTGGATTCCTCAGAGCTAGAGAGATAGTTCATTCACAATGCTGCAGAGAGAGGTTTTGTTCACTGTAGTTCTTTATCTCCTCAAAACTGAGATCCTCAGACCTGTCTGAGACCTCAGAATTTTAAAGCGCTTCATCAAAAAGAAGGAATTTTAA
Organism: Cephalopterus ornatus; assembly: GCA_013396775.1. NCBI lineage: Eukaryota > Metazoa > Chordata > Aves > Passeriformes > Cotingidae > Cephalopterus > Cephalopterus ornatus. The sequence continues at coordinate 17,022 of VZRE01016826.1, forward strand.
ATAGTATTCTTAACCTCTCCTGGTCTTATCATAAATCCTGATGTTTGGTAAATGCTCAGCCTACTTTTTTCTTTTATGTGTCATACATCTAAAGTTCAAGAAATAAATTATTGTTCTGTTCCACTGCTCTCTTGCCAGACTTTTAGAAGCTTTCAGAGCATTTACAAAAAGCATTAGAGACACCATCTCTACATCCAAAGAAAGATTCAAGACACTATCGGTCTATCTGATAAAGCTGAAATAATCAAAATTCATTTGATCAGGCTCCCCTTACAAAGCATACAGGCACTGCAGCTTTCCCTTTGGGGGCCTTTCTTAAAGAACATATGAAATTATACCCATCATTATGTTTATAAACATATGAAATTATCTATAAGTCCTCCCAACATGAAAATATAACCTTGCCCTACCAAAGAACACTGTCACTTTTGAGCCTCTGCTCTTTCACTGCTAAAAGAAGTGCTTTGAGTAGTGACTATATTTTTTCAGGATAAAGTCTCTTGACTATGTCTATTCTAATACATAAGAAACAGGCAGGGCACAGCTCACACCTTGGTTCACAACTGTGATGAAACAACAAGAACACTCTTGTCTGCTTCTGGCCGGTGCCTATTAGTGATGTCCCAGACTGTGCTCCAGCCCAGTGCCTGCCAGGGACCTGTCCTGTAAAGCTGCCTGACATCTCTATTTTCAGAGAGTATGGAGTTCGAGTCTGTGGACAGCATTGGTGCCGTGCCAGATGGCCAGATCCCTGGCCTCCTTTAGTTGATGGTGTAGGCACTGCCTTTCAGACAACACCAAAGTATTTATTAAAAGTTATATCAGATTGACAGATTCAAACAATTTGTTTATCTGTTTTTTTTTCTAAAACCTAACAGCAGTAAATAAGAGAACACATTGTGTTCTTCAGATGGATACACAGCCTGAATTGGCAGGACATTGAAATACCAGCCTCGCCTAATTTTTTTCGTAACGGAAAGCATGGAAGGTTGTTTTCAGCAGATTTGATCACAGCAATTGAATTGACTTATCCTAAAAACTCTTGTGTTTAGGTGAGGTGACTCACTCCCTAGCTGTACCAATTTCTCTCCATGCACAGGGGAAATAACTTAGTTTTGGACGCCTAGCTAAACACAGCTAGAAAAGGACCTCTGGAGTTTGAAGCTCTGTTTTGATGAAGCAAGGAGGTAAATCCAAGCATTGGTGTTGGTATAAATCTTCTGCAGCAATGGCGCAGTTGTTCATTCAGTGGGCCAAGACTTGATGCTTAATGCTATAGTGATCTTGTTCTGCTTACTTGCTCAAAGCAACCTACTAATTTATCAGAATAAGTGGAGCGAGCAAAAGTCTCCTTATATACCCTGTTAGAAGTTGTTCAAAACAAAGAGACTTCTGTGCTTTTCATATGAGGCACCTTGTTAAAATTCTATTCAAGAACTGCAGCTATTACTAATTAAACTTCCTTACCATCAAAGTAGCCTCATAAATTAGCCACACAATAACGGTTCTATGAAAAACACTTTATCAAGCCTTTTGAACACAATTTAATGCAGTGGAACAGAAGAATAATGGACGATGAACAACTTTATTTCCTCTTTTCAAATACTAAAACAACTAACTTAGGTTAAAAATAACTTTTATTTTATAACTAGAGGTTTGATTTAACCAGCAATTTCGAATTTAGTATGAGATGAATTCATCTCTTGTCAATGACATAAGCATATGCAAATAGCCTTAACATCATTCTTATTCCTCTGTAAGAATCACGTCTTGTTTTCCAAGGACACTCTCAGATGTGCTACAGTGCATGGTAGAATGAACCTGTAATGCTAGTGATATATTAGGTGATATTTCTTGGTCATACTACATTTTATCATGTTTATTGGTTGTCATAGTGCTCTTTCTTCCTTTCTCTTCTTTTTTATATTTATTCATAGTTCCTGAAGATCAAAACTATATGCGTTTTCTATAATACATATTTCTATTTAAATTAACTTTAAATTTGGCTCTGACTCTTCTGTGGTTGGCCTCTGGCTTTCTTAATCATGAGCTCAATCACTGTCCTAATGCAGGACACTGCATGTATCTTTTGCTCCCTGTCCTGAGCTGTTGCATATTGCTGATGTCGCTTATGAAAACTGGATATAAATTAAGTATTTGAAATATAGAATAGTTTAAATATGCCCAGAAGTGTTCTACCTACCTCCGCTTAAGAGCTGAGTACTAGAATGAGTAAATGAAAATAATTGGGTTTTGGGGTTTCTTTTCACTCTGATTAATGCCCTTTCCCATTTGACGGAGGTCAAGGCAACCAGTCTGGTTTCTTGTCTGCAAAACACATAAAGTATCTTAATCTTCTCAGTTACCTATATTGTCTGGTGACAGTGTCTGCATCTTCTGGGAATTCCCATATGCAAAATCATCCAGTAACAAAAGTAATACTGTCTTGATTTAAGGATATGGCATCTAGACAAGTACCATTTTAAATTGACAAGGAAGCATCTATTCCCAGCTTGACTCTGTAAGAAAGTAGAGGTTGAGAAATTCTCTAGTGAGAAAATTCTTTGAAGATCTATGCTCTGGCATAATATTACTAAATAAAAGCTTAGACTCTGTGAAGTACATGTCAACATTGCTGAGGATTTCCATCAGCCCAGAGCTGCTTCCAGTGTCTTCAAGAGAACAAAGGGTTTAGGGCTTGGAAAACTTTTTTTAAATAATAAAAGTGGAATTTTGGCTGCCTCTTTTGCACAGGGACAGTCATACCAGCAGGTGAGAAGGAAGTCGGAGCTGTTTAGCAAATGGAAAAATTACGCACAGCAAAGGAGAGGCTGTTTCACAATGTTCAGAAATATGCTAGAGCTTTCTTGATGTACACACAGGCTGTGGATAAGTAACATTCTTCTTCCTGCATTTAGATGCTGTAGTATGTTTTGGTGAGAGAAGCACGGAATAGCACAATATACTAGCTGATAGAACTGCTGAAATCAACACCAGTCATTTCTGGAAAGCAGACAGACTTGTGGGATGACAGATATAACAGGGATTGCAATGATACTGATCTGATCTCCACCCATCCGGCCTGTGTAATTATAAAATAAACCAAAGGAGAAAATCAAAGCAAATTGGCTGTGAGAGCTATGGGATTTCTTCTTTAGACCAGTGCCAGCTAACGGACCCCCACAAGAAATAAAAAAAAAAATTATTTATTTATTGTTTTAAAAATATTTTCCATTTTTGAAGTTGCTTACAAATGAATTTCCTAAAAGGAGAAAAGAAGAGAGAAAGGAACAGATTAGGCAAACAAAACTTGAAGTAAAAAAGAGCAAAACCTCTAGCTATTGTGAGAAGAAAAAAATATTCCCGGAAATATAATAGGTTGTTGCTTGAGAGTGCTCTGCTGCAATAATTTCTATTAGAAGCCTGTAGCCAAATCCTTAATATTTTCGCCATCCAGCTGTGCTTTGCAGCCATTGGGGCAAATTTAAACATACCTTTGAGAGATGGAGTAGTTCCTATATCCCACTATTCCCCAGAAGCATACTCAGACATTCCATCCCATTAACCAGTACTGGACTGCTGAAGATTTAGAGAGACAGTTCTTCAGCGATAGCCAAAATCATTCCAGCTAATCTAACACATCAAATAAACAGACCTGATTTACAGATGTATTAAAACCAACAATAGCTTTGTAGCATATGAAAGCAGAGTCTCAATCCTCTCTACCTTCTTGCTGGCTGAACTTTCAGCAGCCCATTCCCCTCTGGAGTTCCACACTCAAAGTACAAATGCCCAGTTTTACCTTGAGCAATGACCAGAAGTAAAACCACTGATTGAAAAAGGCCCTACCCATTATTACTATCTAAGGCCCCACACATCCCATGAGAAATTCCTTCAGTTCTGTCATGCAGTTGACTGGAAATGCATCAGAAGCAGTATTTAAATTAGAAGAGAATCTGAACTAATGGAGTCTCCTTTTGCTTGTGTCTCAAGCTCAGTTGTTTCCTGTGTTTATGAAGATGTGGGTTCTGCTGCAGCTTTTTACGCACTTTGGGCAGTCGTAAATCTCTGCCTCTCTCTCTTCAATGCCTTCGAGTAGCATTGTAATCAACCAAAATGTTCAACAAATAGGGAATGCACACCGAACAAGCTTACTAACCTTGTTCCTTCCAGACACTTGTATTAAAAAGTTTCCGTTTGAATGAATTACGAAATACACCCAAAGAACTTCATTCTTATTGCAACCCTTTGCTTGTTTATGTTACCAGTATGCTGCAGGCTAGAGCACAAACCCTGTCTGGGTTGTGTACCTCATAGGCTATCACAAGTGATTTCAAGTGGTACACAGCCAAGGGGCTGAAATCTCTTGTGCGGCATGTACTGAGCCTGGCACAACATGAGACCTGCTACCACTGCTGCCCGCACCCTGCTTCTAAAACTTTCTTGCAGTTTCTCAGATTTCTCTGCAACAGCTCTTATTTTTCCACTCTAAGGAACAGAGAATGATCAAGGAAATAGTATTTCTTTGGAAAGAGATGTGATTAGTCACTCAGAGAGGAAAAAAACTCTCATCAGGACTCATTCTGTGCAGAGGAAGAGACTGGGCTGCATGCCAGACTGCTATTAATTCTACCTGGAAACAGATTAAATCCTAGGTCACCATGGACATGGAAACTTTTTGCTTCTTCCACATTTTCAGCAGGGCTCCGAAGTTTTTGGCAGTGTTTTGAGCATTGTGCTCTATAAAGCAGTGTTAAATACTGCACAGTTATAGTCAGGAAACACCTCAAAGTCCCCTAATATCAATTAGCTACTTCCTCTGCAAAGTTGTAAGCAGACACACAAGAGCAGCTCTACAGGAATATATTTGCTGACAGGTGCATTATTAGGAAGGAAAGAAGGTTGTTTATATTAATGGGAACGAAGTCCCTTTCAAAATTACTCATCCAATGCTTTCTGTCTGCTGCTGGCCCTGCTCTTGCCTCTCACTTTTCACCCACGTGTGTTGGGTAATTAGGGGTTCAAACAATGCATGAAGGGCCTCTGCTTCTAGTGACTCATAGCTTCAGGGATTATCCAAGATTACTGAAAGGCTTATGATTTCCTTATGATTCCAGAAGAGAATCTGTGCATAACACACTGGTCTTGATAAATGCTGTAAGATTACGATTAAGGGGACTGCTGACAGTAATGACAAATTATGCCAAGCCAGGCCTTCCAGTGGTATAAAATGGGGCATTTCCACTGAGGGCAGCAGAGTTTTGCCAAATTAACCTTGTCAATGATCTAGCCCCTTGCAAACAAGTGTGCACATTGGTTTCCTTTCCACTACAATAATAGCTGTTCAACTCTCAAGGTATAGAGGGCCAAACACAGATGTTCCCCGCTAGTTTTAGATCACCAAACTCATGGATTTACACATACCCTATTCAGAATCCCTGGATATGTTGACCTGGACTCATTTTTTAGTGAACTGTTTTGGCATGGGACCAACAACCACACATTTGTAATCAACCCATACATTTTAGTGCACAAAGTCCATTCCAATCATAGATGATGTTCTCATGCCAGAAACCGCTCCTATTTCTAGCTCCACTGTCAATGTGTAATAAAGCACTCAAACTTTAAGAGATCCATTATAAACACTACACTTGAAAACACAAACCCTGAGTGAAAACCAGTATTTTACAAGAAACTGTTTCAGAACTTGGAGTAAATCAGTATGAAATAATGCAGTTTGCTATGAGAAATGCACTGACACAGTCTTGTGCTCTTCTGAGAGAGAGAGGGACATTCTGCCTTGGTCTCATTTCAGAGGCATTGAATTAAAACAAAATAAAGTGCTTGTACAGGCTTCAAGTTACATGCTGGAGACATCTACATGTTCATGCAAGCAATTTGAAGGTGCTTTTAGAATCAGAGAATGAGTTCATCTGCTAGCACAGATGAACAAAAGCCCTTCCGAGATGCCAATGGGTGCACAGAACAAGTGCACAGACACATAATTTGATCCTCCTGCCACTTCTGTGCTGCATTGAACATACTTCAGATCAGCATAGATGCTATTTTTTTTGATAACTTGGCCCTTTCCCTTTAGGGACAGCCAATATAGGCTTGATATAACTTATGTTATATATATATATGATATAGCTTGCCTCATTTGAAATATCCTAAGACGTTGAGTGCTTAATGAGAAGAGGCATAGTATGTCAGACCCATACCAGATGAGAGCTTTCCTTCAGGGGAAAATATTTGGCCCTCACGTTTTCCTTGGACATTTTGCAAATCTCCAGTTAACCTAGGACCTGAGTCCCATTTAAAAACTGACTCGTGGTAGATCTACACTGTTCAAGGAAACACATGCACAGATGGCAAAACCAGTGCTCTCAATATATAGTGCAGAAATATCTGAGCACCAGCCTCAGTCTCCAGCACACTGCAGCCGGGTCAACAAGTTGCAGCTGAGCTGAAATGCTCTGCCCTGAGCTGGGGCACAGCACAGAGGAGATGCCCATACTCCTCCTGCTGCTGAAATGGCATGCTCCTCGCTGTGTCAGGTGTCTGCTCGTTGTTCTCTGTGGCATGTCAGAAGTGTAACCTTAGGCTTTAAAATTTCAGGTCCTAGAATCACTGCTATGCTTTTGCAAATGTTGCTTTTCTGCCTTAATCAGGCAAGCTCTATTACTGCTTTGGCAACAGATATAGGGACTGAGTAAAGGAAAGAATATGGAACTTCGCCCAGAGCCCTTTTAAATGCACTTCTAGGGGAAATTTAATAGCTGTATTATAAATGTTAATGTTAGTATAAAAATCTGGGGAATTTCAGGCTCAAACTGGGGTAACTTTTTTCTTTTACCTTCTTTCCTCTCTAGAAGCTTGTTTTATTTTTATTGCATTCCAATAACAAGAGACTGTTTCACACAGGTACATCTGCAATATGTTACAGGCAGCATAGAATATTAAAACAACCTGTGCTACTGCTAGTGAAACTCATAAGGGAGGTAAAACTTTTGTCATCCTGAGAGGAAAAAGGTGCCTACAGCAGGAACTACATTAACAAACTCCGTTACTGAAGGTACTGCACTGAACACTGAAGTAATTTCCAATTTAAAGTCCTGTTTCACACGGCAAATCTAACACTCAAAGAGGAGAGCTAGGCTAGGGTGAAGTGGTGGTGGTGGTGGTGGCTGGGTAATTCACAGGAGGTTGTGTTTAGATATGGATCAAGGTTTTAAAACAAAATGGTAAGATAATAAAACCAAGGAGAATATAAAGCAGAGAGAGGAAGTTTATACATTAACCTTTACATACTGTATAGAGGGGGGCAAACCTGTCTACCCTAATCCTCTGAACTGACATGAGTGTGAAAGTTCACCTCCAGTGTTACTAAGTTCACACTCGGCAAAGGATCAGCTGTGAAATAGATTGCAAAGCCAGGAGTGAGAGAACAATTCAGCTGAGAAATGGAGAGGTGAAAGGGGAAAAATGAGCCGAAGGAAACAAAAAGGGGGAGTGTTAAGGGTAGCTGAGTGAGAGAAGCCAGAGAAATAGAGAAGAAGAGCCAAATGGAAAAATAAACAAATAGTTTCCTTTTTGGTTAAGGCTTAGGAATTCCTGCTCCAACAAAGAGTTACCATTTCCAGACTGATTTATTTTTTTATTTCAAATTGGAAAGAAAAGTCAGAAAGACAAAAGAAATTTATAATGGAATATATATTGTGGTTCTGGCCACCCACCTGCTTACCAGACTGGCTCCCAGGAAAAAATTCTGACAGAATCAACACATTCCACCAAAATGTCACTGTCCATTGGACAGTGGCTCTACTGAAAATTCTCTGTCCAGCTGTATATCCTGTCACTTCGTTTTTAAGCTGTATAGGTACCCAAGTGGAGCTTGGTTTCAAGAATTATAACACAATATGGTATGCTAGTGCACATAATTTTTCAGTTCAGATTTCAAAAGGGAAGTTACTAATGTACAACCAAGCTTTCCAAGGACAGAAAAAGAAAATCTGCTTTATTGTTGTACCTCTACTGGTAGAGGAAGTGTGGGGGAATGTGGGAGGAAGAGGACAAGACAGACACATGTTCATAAAAATAATGTGTCTGTGTGTGAGAGGAAATTCACATAACTGAATTTATTCTGCAGTTCCCCAAAGGACTTTTAGCTCCATATTTGGTTCTTCCAACCCCAAATGTCCTAGACATTGTTATATTTATTGAAAGTTTGGTGAACAACTACTAGCTCTTTGATGGTGGACTCAAGTCTGAAATACTGCACAACCTGCTCCTACCTCATGTTCCTCCCCCAAGAAAGTGGTACCTTGCATGTTGGGAGAGCAATGCCATGACATCTTCCCAGTTGATTCAAGGCAAAGTCATGTCTTTCTCCCACACCTTGCATCCTCATGGTGCAGCTCTGAAAGGCTTTTCATGGCTGCAACTTGTGACCAGGTTCTTAGAACATTGCTGTTTCTTCTGTGACAGTGAGGTCATGGAGCTGACACGGCCAGGATGAGAGAGAGGTAGTGGATGTGGACAGAGGTGGGTGTGGAGCAAGGCTATGGGGAGGGATGGAGTTTCATCCTAAAACCAAGCCAGGCTTTACCCAGGGGACATGCTTAGACAGTGGGAGACCACGCACAAGGAAGTCTGGAAATACAGATCAGGAACATTTGCAAATGGGGAGGAGTTAAGGGGGTTGGTGCAAGGAATCTGGAGACTTGCAGCTTGAAAAGTGCTGGAAGAGTGGGATTGAAAAGGTGAGCAGAAGAACATGGGGTGGGAAGAGGAAGGGAGCTTGTGATGGGCAGGATTGAAAAATAATATGGAGCAGTTTATCAACACCCACCATCTCACCGCATGAGACTCTTCATTCCTTTTACTTCAGTCCACTTCATTTCACTTTACTTAATTCCTTTTGTGCTTAATTAAAGGTCAAATCCAGCTGGTCTGCTTGAACTTAAATCTGCCACATTTTCTGCTCAGGCCTGAGTTGTCCTAGAGCAGGGGAGAGACTGTGGCCCAACACTGTAACCTGGACCTCATATTCAGAATTTGTGCCCCTCACAATGTGGCTTGTCAAGGCATATGTGCCTCATCATGTAACTCCACGCAGATGTGGCTGGTCTTCAGGAAATTTGCACTAGTGTATACGAAACTAGAGGGAAAAAAGCATCTAGCTACAGAGAGGGTCACATTACTTCAACTTGGGAACTTCAATGTCTATATCTCTGCCTCTGAAAGCAATCCAGGATCTGTGAATTCACTTGCACATATAGAAGTTTGGCAGATGCATCAGAGAAAAATATGCAACTCCACTATACATCATTAGTAGGTTAGTTTGTCTAAGGTAAGGGACATAATACTGGCTAAGAAGGCCATTTTCTTCTGTATCAGTTCTTTGAAACTGATTTGGAAGTAGTTCAGGTTTTCATTCAGACTCAGTGTTAATTTCCAATAAATTTATTTTCAGTGGCCCTTGTATTTATGCTTCTTTCAGCCTGTTTTCCTTCCATTTGGCAATCTACATATGCAACTCTAGCTGTTACTTTTTGGACCTGGTTGCTGCAATTGGAACTGGCTGAGGTCTTAAATTATGTTGGAGAGCTTGATTCTACTTGAATAAAATCAAAAAGCGCTTTCCATTAAATTTAACATGAACAACAGAGAAGTCAGAAATGAGGAATATTTTGCTGCTTAAAAATGTCCAGGAAGTTCCACAGCTCTGAACAGCAGTAGATGTATATAGCCAGGAGGCAAAGATGGGATATAAGGCTGATTTATCAGAATCTAGGCTTTAAAATTAAATTAGTAAATATATTTACCATGAGAAGGACAAATTACAGAATCATAGAATATGCAGAGTTGGAAAGGACCCTTAAGACTGATCAAGTACAGTCCTTAACCCTGCACAGGACCATCCCCAAGAGTAACACCATGTGCCTGAGAGTATCAGACAAATGCTTCTTGAACTCTATCAGGCTTGGTGCTGCGACCACTTCCCTGGGAAGCCTGTTCTAGTATCCAACCACCCTCTGAGTGAAGAATCTCATGCTAATATCCAACCTAAATGTTCCCTGACACAACTTCAGGCCATTCCCTTGGGTTCGGTCACTGGTCACCACAGAGAAGAGATCAGTGCCTGCCCCTCCTCTTCCACTCACGAGGAACTTGTAATGGCAATGAGGTCTCCCCTCAGTCTCATCTTCTCCAGGCTGAACAGATCAAGTGCCCTAAGCCACTCCTAACATGGCTTCCCCTTGAGGCCCATCACCATCTTCATTTCCCTCCTTTGGATGCTCTCGAACAGCTTAATATCCTTCTTACATTGCAGTGCCCAAAACTGCACACAATATTCCAGGGGAGGCCTCACCAGTGCAGAGCAGAGAGTCACAATCCCCTCCCTCAACTGCCTGGTGATGCTTTGCTTGATACCCCCCGGGACATGGTTGGCCCTCCTGGCTGCCAGAGCACTGCTGACTCATATTCAACTTACCATCAACCAGGGTCCCCAGGTCCCTTTCCATGGCACTGCTTTCCAGCATCTCATTTCCCAGTCTGAGGGATGAACATCCAGATGAACAGCGCCATTCCAGGTGCAGAATCCAGCACTTCC